>PVKN010008376.1:0-25235 GCA_004027915.1 Capromys pilorides
AGGGCTTTCAATGAAAATAAAATATGAAATAATCCCAATATATAATTTATAATAATTTCTTATTCTAAATTTATTTTACTTGATTAAATTTCTCTCCATATTATTTTAAAAATCAATGCAATAAACATATGGCCCATATGTGACTTACTGATAATCTTTCATTCATTAATCTCTAAGACATGAAATTTTAAAATCCTCACATCATTATGTAGAGAAAGATTCTCATCAGATATTAAAGCTGCCCTGTTAGCCCATCGCTTGCCATTGGCTTTTCGTCTCAAGCCCTGGGAAGTGCGTGCCAAGTTCTGTTGTGCAGATGGATGGGCGCATCTGATGTGCTGACAGCACATGAGCAGCAAGTGGAAGTCAAGATTAATGATACATTATGCCCAGTGAATGCAGAATGCGGAATACAGAACTATTCATCTTGGACCTCGCATCTGAATTCCAAAGAGAAAATGTAGCTACCTCAGAAATTCCTTTTCTAACAAACATTTCTATATGCAATTCCTGGTTCAGTGGGACTATTAAAATTTTAAAGACAAAAAGTATACATTGATTCTTACAACAAATGAGATAAATCCCTATCTCTGAGACAAAAGTAAGGTTAAAAATGAACATATTAAATATGCTCTAAACATCAAGTGCCTTTTTTCTAGGCATTTTCATAGTATTATTTCATTCAGCCATTGTAGCAGGTTGAAATAGGAAGCGTTATACTTAAAGAAAATCATTATAAAATATGATAGAGTATGCTTAACTAAAAAAGGAAATACAGGTTTTGATAGGTTAAGATGATTTCTCATAATCACAGTTATTGAAATAACAATGTTCATAATTAGTGAAATTTTAATTCAGAATTCACAGCACTTGAGCCATAACTAATGATCATTTTGAGGTAAGAAACACACCAGAATAGCCTAACTGGTTTTATAGTGGTGAGAAATAACACAAGGCAAACAAACACCCAGATATCGTGAACACCAATGCAAAACAGCTGTTGTCAGGCAAATATGGGATAATATGTAGAAGGAAAGTTATTGACTTGAATGTATGATAAAGTATCAGAATAAAGACTCTGCCTTCAACTGAGTTAGAGAAAAAGACTGCAGTGGCTTTCTCACTAATAAAAAAAAAATAATAATAACAATGATGCTAATAGCAGCAGGAGCAGCAACAAGAAGAAGGACACATTTCGAAGCGTACCAGCCTTGCAGAACCAGTGAGGATGGACCAGGACTCCCGAGAGCTGAGGAGACCTTCACTGCTTGCGCCTGTTCTCTGGAAGGTCAGGGTCACTTCATAGAGAATGAAAAGCCAGGCAGGATGCAGCACTCAGCTTTCATCAAGAAGAATACACAGTTAGGTCGGGCAAAGCTGGGCACTGGTCACAGGGCCAAGTATTTGATAGGGGAACCCTGCAAGTTGGAGCGTGCAGAGCCTGCTGACCTACTTCCAGGCTGAGTGTGGTCCCTGTGTGATTAGGGCACACAGCATGTAGAGGCGTGGAGATACTGGTCTAGAACATTAGAGAGAAATACCTCTAGGGCTCACAAAGACAAATTCAAGCTTGTTGTCCCTGGCTATCACACATCAACATGGTACCCACAGGCAACAGGAAGGGGACTGGAAGACAGGATGGTCAAAAGGAGAGAAAGAGAACTGAGGAGAATCAAGAGGCACTGTGTACATGTACCAACTTCTCAAGATGAATGTAGTCTTTATGGAGTGGAAATACACATTAATAAGATTTTAGATAGTCAACTGGAAGAAGTGTAGGGAGGTGTGTGCAGAAAGAAAAGTTTGGGGCCAGGGGCAGTTCATGTCCAGCAGCAAACAGGCTGTTCAAGCTGAGATGCTCCCCATAGTGTATGACCATCAGTCTAAGCTAATGCCGCAGGGTTACAAGCTGGAGCCTCTCCTGGGCAGTGTAGCAACTCAGACAAATCCAGTGTCAAAATTTAAAAATGGAAGTGTTGAGTATGCAGCTCAGTATGACGGCCCTAGTTTCAAGCTCCAGTATCTACAGGGTGGATAAAATGAGGTGTGGTGGCACACACCAGTAATCCCAGTGCTGGGGAGGCTGAGGCAGGAGGATCACTAGGAGTTTGAGCTGTGTAGTGTGACCCTGTACCAAATAAATAAATAAAAAGATTTTTAAAAAATTAAGAAGCATGGGTGATGATTCCACTGTGGGGCTCAAAATCATCATATTTATAAGTGCAATAGATAGATCAACATTTGCAGTAGTGAGGTCTGTACAGTTAATTAAAATGCTGACATTCCTAGACTGTAATTAGTCATATGTGTATATGATACTACTCAGAGCAGAGACTGCCAAGCAAGGCCCAAAGAGATACACAGAGAACACAACTGGTTCCCATAATCCCATTAAGCAGTACAAAGGAAGAAAGGGATGGAGGAGCAGAGAAACAATAATTAGAAACCATAAATTTAAAAAAATAACATAGAGTTGCACAGAGGAAAGGGATCGACAAGGTATAGTGTGCCTAAGGAGAGTCACCTAGAGAGAAAACATTCTCTCAGGCTTTCACAGAGAGCAAACTGGTCCAGCAATGACCGTGACTCATCCAGATGGCTGACACTGACAAAAGATCTACAAACTGCAGTACACTTTCAGGGTAAATCCTGAGGGGATTTGACTGACCACGTCAGACACAAAAGTTACTTATTTTATTATGTAGGTCTTGCTTCAACTTGGCCTTAAACATCCAGCAGAAAAGTTTAACCATGAGGCATAAAAAGTAATGCCAGATAAGCATACTGAGCTGTAAAAGGCTCAAGTTAGGTTTCCAACATTGCCAGTTCTGCTAATGACCTACTACTATTATGGACTATTGGACTATGCATACAACTACTTTCTCTTGGCTCAACGAGAAGAAAGATTTGTACCAATAGTGTTTAGAAAATTTATCATGCCTGCATCTTGTACTCTGATCAACTACTACGAAAACAACAGTATGCATTGTATTAATTATTGTGGCTGTCCTACTAACGTGTTTTGAAACTGCTTCACTGTGATTTTTATTAAAAGTAATAAAATTATTTAAAAAACATAAAATGGCAGACTTAGGAAATGACACATTCATAAAGCCCGTAAAGTAAACTTTAGAACAGATTAAATTACTTAGAGGCAAAGAGACATTTTAGATAAAGAATAATAGATCAGCATATCAGAAAGAAACATTGATCTTAAATGTGCATAAAATAATGCCATATTAAAAATTTCATATTAAAATCAATGCACTCAATAAATAAATACATAAGTACAATTTAAAACTCCAGTGAGTTCCGCTTAGCAAGTTTCAGAATGGCTAGGCCAAAAATGATCAAGGACGTATAAAAACTGAGCACCACAATCAATCAGCTTCATCCAATGCAGATTCACAGAGCACTCTACCCAAGGGCAGAATGCTCGCTGGTTTCAAGTTCTCGTGCGACACTCACTAAGTAGACTACGTTCTGAGACATTCTATAGAGCTCACCAGATTTGAAAGAATTGAAGTAATGCAGAATGTGTCGCATTAGCATAAGAAAGTCAAAGTAAAAGTCACTACAAGAAAGGGGAGAGTTTAAGAAGATGAAAATTTTGTAAGTCTCTAAGTAATGCTTGTGTCCAAGAAGAAGTCATTACAGAAAGGAAAGAGAATATTAAAGTGAAATAAAATGAAAAATAATATGCCAAATTCGTGGGACACAGCTAGAGTAATACTGTGAGGAAAATTTAAATTTATACTTCTCCAACCTATTTCAGGAAGGTGGAAAATGTTCCAATCAATAAACTCTCATTTCAGAGACATAGAAATAGAGTCACAGTATATCGCAAAGTAAGAAGGAGGAAAACAATAAAATCAAGAGTAGAAATGAGTGAAGTGGAAAAAAAACATATAACAACAATAGAGCAAAATCAATGAAATGAAAAACTAGCTCTTTGAGAGTACTGTTATCCATGGCTCTTGCCTGGCTCTGGAAAGAATGCAGAAGATAAAAATGACGAATGTCAAAATGCAGTGGAGAACAGCAATATGGAGCCTGCAGAGCAAAGTAGTGCTAAAGAGGTATCACAAGACAGTGGAGCTCCCGCATTCATTATCATGGGAAAAAAAAATGGAACAAGTCCTGGAAACTCCTCACATAGCGCACTCCAGGGAGATGGAGTTGACAGTCTGTTGTACAGCCCTCTCTGAGGTAGAGTCTCTGACGTAGAAGGCTGGATGGTGCTATGGCGCCTCCTCAGAAACTGGAGGACAACATCAATTTAAACAAACTCATTCATCAAAAGTAGACAAAACTTTCCAGTTCTTTTTCATGTGACAGTATTCTGCCAACACCAAACTACAGGGAAAACATCCAAGCCCCGCCCCCCAGAAAAAGATAGAGAAGTACAGGTGATGGGCACTTAAGTTCAAAAATTTCCCACAAAACATGGACAAATGAAATCCAAAGACATCTTTTAAAATCACACCAGGATCAAGCGATTCTATTCAAGAAATACATGGTAGATTTAACATTTGCAAGACCATCCATGTCATTTTCGGGTCCACTGTAACATGCCTGTATTGTCCCTTTCCTTTTGAATATGCCAAAAGCAAAAGTTAACTTGACTGTAGAGACTGAAATACATGAGCACTCGGTAATATGCAGCATCTACTCACGCTGCAAATTCTCAACCACATAGAGACAGAGGGAAGTTACCTCTGCCTGAAAAGATTTAATACAAATAGCTGCATTTAACATCATGCTTAATGGCTAACAGCTGAACACTTTCTTGATAACATCAAGGCCAAGGCAAACACATCTGCTCTTCCTAATCTAATTCAGTAGTATTGGAAGTTCAAGCTATTGCAAAGGGATGGAAGACTGGGAGGAAAGAAATAAATCAGGTTTTATTTTCTCAGGTGACAAAACTGTGCATAAAATTTCAGAAAATCTACTGACCAGTATTAAATGAGCTCCAGAAGGTGATGAAAACAGGACTGAGCACGCAGGCTGTCAGGTGTTTACAGACTAATAATAATCATGTAGGAGCACAAATGGGACATTTTGGTATAAAATACTTAAAAACATGTAAAAGTTATAGCTGTTGAAAATTATGAAATGCTAATTAAAGAAACAAAGGCAGATATAAATAAGTGGAGACATGTAACAGTTTATTAGAAGACCCAATATAACACTGATATCAATTTTCTCCCCAGGTTTAAAGCACTCCATATCACAGTTGAGCAGGACTTTCTCTAGACATAGCCAATATTTTTCTAGTAATTGAATGGAAAGAATAAAAGACATAAAAGTATTAAACAAACAAGCAAAGTAGATGAATGGGGGCGGCATTCTACCCGGTATCAGAGCCTGCTGTATTCCTCCAATAGTCAAGACATTGTGAAGAGTATGTGAGGAAAAAATCAATGGAAAAGAATATGCAATGTGAAAATTGGCGCATATAAATATGGACATTTTTTATAGGGGAATAAATTTCAGTAAATGCTGGGGTAGCATTTGAGCCCACACATGCAAAAATTATAGACTTAACCATCTACAGCTGAAATCAAAAAGAATTGTGAGGTCAGATACAATATGTAAAATGATAAAAATCTAGAGGGAAAAAGCATGAAAAGAAAATTTTCACAATTTACACTTAATCCTAAAAGATCACAGGCAGGGGCTGGGGAGATAGCTCGGCAGTCTAGGCACCTGCCTTGCAAAGCTCAAGGACCTGGGTTCATTCCCCGGGATCAAATGTCATGCTGGCCCTGGAAGCAGGCATGGTTGTGCAAGCCTGTAATCCCAGCACTGGGAAGGCTGAGACAGGAGGATCACTATGAGTCTGAGCTGCATAGTGAGACCCTGTCCCAAATAAATAATTAAAAAATTTAAAAGGTAGCAAGGATAATTTAGATTAATTTAACCATTACATAATGTGCATGTATGGACCACCACAGGGTGCTCCATTGATATGCAAAAGTTTAATATTTTAACGCATAATTTTAAAATAAATTTAACTAATTTTTAAAAATTTCAAAAACAAAGCAAGATTCTATCAAGCACACTCTTCTTTTCTCAATGTATTTGGTACGGGACCTTACCATGCAGCTCAGACTCATAGAGATCCTCCTGTTTTCAGCTTTCCCAGAGCTGTGATTTCAGGCATGCGTCACCATGCCCCAACCCATGGCAGACTCGGAGTACCCCAGGGGTGGAGCTAGTGAGGCATGTATTGCATGGAATTGAACCCTGGTCCCTGCACTTGTCTAAGCAGGTGCTTAGTCCCCTGAGCTATCGCGCCGGCCCTAAGCAGATTCTTCAGTTGGCTCCTTGGTGCATGAGTCATGGAAGTATGAAACTGCTCAACCTGAAAAAGTTTGGTCATTTCCCATAAATATAAATGTGCGATTATCAAATTGTATAACCTGAAAATTTGCTTTGAGGTGTCTATCACAGAGAAATAAACACAAGTGTCCGGAGGCCCCTGTGCTCGCATCTGGGTAGAGGTTTCCTGTGGGGCGGTTGCAAGCTAGAAGCCCACCGAGTGTGGTTCCACGTGTAGACAAGCCACTCAGCTTGGTATAAACACGCCAGGGGAGCCCACTTAGCAACTGGGAGGGAGGAATCCAATGCATGTACCAGTCTCTCTGAAGAAGAAAAAAGCTAGTTGCAAAGACTTTATGCAGTACAACTGCAACAGTTTTAAAGGTAATAATATTTTTAAAATAAGAGACAGCCGAAAGTTGGCAAGGAGATCCACTAGGGGCAGAAGCAGTCTGTGCGATTATAAAAAAAAAAAATCCCTCTGGTGATGGGTCTGTCCAGCAATTTGAAGATTTTTCATAGCAAAATCCATGTGTTGGATAAAAATATGCAGGTTACAGAAATGAGTGAAAGTGAGATTGGGACAAGCTGCAACAAGATGAGTGGGGGGCTGCAGCAACCTCGAAAGCAGCGTGGCACACAGCAGCAGTGTAAAGCAGCCACGGTGTCGGCGATTGGACAGCGTGTACACGGAACTACTGATTTATTTATTCCAGTCCTGTGTGAATCCATAATATTTCACTGCAAATTTCAATAGTGAAAAAAGACAGAGCAGGTAGCATCAAAGGCTTAATTAATTTTCTACAAACAAACGTGGAACACAAAACTAATAAGCCCGTCTTCAGGTGCGTCTCTTCTAGGCCTTCCATTATTCTGTCTCCACTGAGAAGCTAAACAGTACATTTAAGAATTCAGCTTAGAGTTTTGGAAGATGAAAGGCACTGAAAGAAGTTAGGCTTGGCTTGGTTTTAAAACATTTTAATCTGCATTCTGAGACATTACAACTATAAAACACAACATTCCCAGCCCTCCCCACTTTCGGAACAGATTCACTTATACTCAAACACTATTTTCACATACTGCCCCTATGTGAGAGATAAAATATTGAAACAACATATGCATCAATTTGTGGAAGAGCAAGGGAAGGCAATAAACAAAAAACCACAAGCGAGGTATGCTTCCCCACAAACAGATTTAAAGAATTCCCACCATGTAGTCCTTGGATGTTTTCTTTCTGTGAGAATTCACACTAACACCAAGGCCAGTAAGTTCTTTGCTCTCTTCATAAGACTTTAAATACGTGGTTTTAAGATTGCCTCCTCTGCCAGCTTGTGCAATACACAGATCTAGCTGCTTGGAAATGCTTTTAACTATAATATGCACAGTGCAATTTATAAGCACAAAAATTCATCTCATTAAAAACCGCTTGTTCTCAGGGCAGCAGCCTGCAGCTCAGCACAGGTTTCTCTGTTGAAACCGCTGTAATGTTCACATCGGGTGGTTACTGAGAAACTTCACAGGCAATATTGCAGCAGCTTCAAAAGCTTAGATTCTCAGGGACGTGATGTGACACGGCCTGCCAATGGCATAACTAGACACGTTTTACATCTGACCGCAGGTTAGAGTTACACATTAATCATAATTTGAATAAATTGGAAAACGTGATTTCAGCAATGTTTCTAATCAATATATATTTTTTCCTTTATATTAAAGCAGAGATTG
This sequence comes from Capromys pilorides, assembly GCA_004027915.1. Classification (NCBI taxonomy): domain Eukaryota; kingdom Metazoa; phylum Chordata; class Mammalia; order Rodentia; family Capromyidae; genus Capromys; species Capromys pilorides. The sequence goes on from PVKN010008376.1 coordinate 8,050, forward strand.
CCATGTGATGATTTTACCACTCACTAGTCAAAGAAAATCTGTAGAATTTTGTAAATTAATATGAAATGTTTTTTATGTATTTAGTACAGGATCTATAGGTTTTCACTACACAGGTCAGACTGGTAGTGACCCTCCTGTTTACAGCCTCTCAAGCACTGAGGTTATAGCTGCTCATCACCATGCCCAGTCCCATTCGCCATTTCAGTGTGCCCTGTCTGGGTGAGGCTGGCACAGCATGCCAGGGATCGAACCCCAGTCCCTGTGTCTGCCTGAGCAGGTGCTTTAATCTGCTGAGCTATCTGGCCAGCCCTTGAGATCTTTTTATGACAAGAAGCACTACATAGTCTGACGTGCTTAGAAATCATTACAGTATCATTAACATAAGGTTAGATCTAAATAAAGACCAAAATGGCTTAAAGAAATGGTAGTTGCAATTTTCAAAACTCAGTAGAAAACTTAGTCAATTGACTTGTTTTTCTAAATGAAAGGCTCATAGGATATCCAGAAATAAGGATACTCTCACAAATTGCATTGGTTTGAAAATCCGTTTCCGAGGGAAGCTCCACAAGCTGCAGGACAGTATTGTGTGGCAGGATTCCCTACATCCAGAGTCTATTAGGCATTGAGAATGAAGCGTTCAACAGGCCAGGACTCTCAGGAACAAACTTGATTCAAAAGGATTGGTTTTCACTTTAAGATGCTTCTACATCCTTACTGGAGATGAGGGGACTGACATGATTGGGTTTCTCCAGTATAGACACTGCTAAGTGGGTTGTCACAGCCAGCTGCTTTGAAGGCTAGGATGGAAGTTACCAGAAAAAAAAAAAAGCTCAAGTGCTGAAAACGGGGACTACAGAAGATGACCAAAGTCGCTTTTCTGAAATACAAGACAAACATGTGCCAATCATTTTGAGTACTAAGTTAATTAGTTAGTGAAGGAACTAGGCAAACGCGTTATCCAGCTCAATGGTGAATTTTTAAATAACATATGCAGATCGCCAAGAGTACGAAAATGTACTTGTGGATATGGCAATAACTCTGGCGTCTTTCCGCAGGACGCAGTTTCTATTTCCATGAAGAACTGCTTTCATTATTTTCAGTATTCTAAGACCTTCAGAGTTGTAAAACAACTCAAAGACAGAGTATACAGGAAGGCTGTGCAGCGTAGGCCGCCTGGGAGCCCTTCCCCTTCAGCGCAAAGATTTGGCTGTGGAATGACAGCTGAATTTCAAGATTAAACCCTAGGATTGCATACAGTAATGCACATGCAGTCATTAATGTTCATCAAGTAACTCATGCTGCTAAGGTTGCCAAAAAGGGAATAAAAGGACACAATCAGAAGTTCTGTGGCACCAAAATCTTACGCATAATTAATGCTAATTTAGCAAATGTCTTTATGCATTTGTAACCCTCCTGTCTAGTGCTGCATTTCATTACACAATGAAAGAAATAATCTTGAGACACAAGGACAATAAATTAACATTTATTAAGAACTTTCTGTAGAGCTGACTACATAGAAACCGTCTCTACTTCAGTGCGCTCATAGTCCCCCTCATCTTCCATGTCTGAGAGATGTGCTCCAGCACAAAACAGGAGCTGAGGAAAAGGTGTGCTTTCTCAAGTCGTGTTTGATTCAGAAGGGAATTTCCCTGCCTCAAGGAGAGACTCACTCTGCGCTGCCAGCCCAGGCCATCAGGGAAGGCCTGGTGTCAAAAACACAAAGAACTTTAATCATCAAAAGATTACATAGTCGTTTCCAGGGGACATCCACTCGGGACCCCCCTCCTGTCTCTCTCTTAGACAGGAGCTTTCTTTCCCTCAATAAATATGTTCTGCTCATTAAAAAAAAAATTATATAGTTGGGCTGAGAAGATAGCTCAGCGGTCTAAGTGCCTGCTTGCACAAGGACCCAGATTCTCAGCGCCTGCTTGTCTGCCTGGCAAGCACAAGGACCCATGTTTAATCCTTGGTGCTGCATGCTGTACTGCTGTGCTGCCACTGAAGCAGGGTGTGGCTGCATGTGCCTGTGATCCCAGCGCTGGGGGAGGGGCCGGGACAGTGGGATCGCTACAAGTCAGAGCTGCAGAAGGAGACCCTGTACCAAATGAATACATGAAAACTAAAAATTAAAAAAGAGTTATGACCTATGCTGAGTCAAATTCATTAATAAGAGCTGATCACAGTCCTATTAGGTGAGAGGTAAACTACACCTGTTGGAAGAAGTGGTTTTGTTTTCACCTAAAACATAATACAAAGTCTTTGTTTTACATAGACTTAACACCAACCAATCATGGTTGATGTTAAGAAATGTCCATGGTTTCTACATGTTAGATTATAACCTAACCTTATATGTCCCTCTTATATTGAAGTCCTAAAATGCTGAAAATGGCAGTTTTAACTTTCTATAACTTCAATTTAAACAACTGTACTTTCACTTTTCAGTTGACACTGGTAAGAAATTATTCGTTTTATTGATATTTATTTTTGAGCTTTAAATTTTAATCATGATATTGAATGTGGTTTTGTTTTCCTAAAGAATTAAAAAAATTTAAACAGGTATCAGAAATGAGGCAAAATTTCAGTGAAGAAAGTCATAGGAATTCAGTAATGGTTGCTGTATTGCATGGTGTTATCTTCAAATTAATTGCTTAGGTTATCAGATATAAATGTGCGAAACTGGACAAAAAATAAAAAGCTGTAAGAAATTAAAAAGAAAAAAATTAAACATTAACTACTTCTTTCAAAAACTCAGTAGTACAGTTATCCAAATTATCCTGCATATCTATTTACATCCATGTCTATATCTGCGTCGATATCAGTATCTATCTTTTCTTTCCCTCTCCTTGCGTCCTTTCCTTCATCCCAGTTTGAATGCAGCTTGAAATTGCCCATCAAATAATATTTTTAGTAAACAGAATGGACCAATATAAATTCTAATATATTTAAGAATATCTCACACTTGTTATTGCAGCTGAAATCAAACTTCCAGAGCCTAAAGTTTTTAAACACAGATGCATCCCTATATCACAGAACACCATGCACATTGTTTCAGGGGATTTGTTTCGCAGAGAAAAGTGAATCAGAGAAGGACTCTTGCTTCCAGGTTCTTGGAGAAGACCTAATGGCCCCACTCCTTGCTTAAGCACATCTAAAAGCCCTGAGCATTACATTTAAAACAAACACAAAAAGACATTAAAAGTGGGAAGAGAATGGTCAGCCTGCTGGGGCTCCGAGGCGCACACTCCACCTTCCGCTTCACCTGGAAAGTTTGGCACCGGCACTGTACAACCACTAATGCAGAGACGTCAGTGGGAGTTCACAGAACAAGCTCCTTGCAAAACCTACTCTTTCTCTCACTTCCTGCTCCTTTTTTTTTTTTTTTTTTTTGTTTTTGTGGGGCTGGAGTTCAAACTCATGACCTTGCACTTGCCAAGCAGGCACTTGTGCCGCTGCATGCTGTGCTGGCCCTGTCCTGGGTACTCTGTCTGAGAAGGTGATTGAGAATGAACATGGTGGCATGGTGTCGCATGCTTGTAACCTCAGCACTTGGGAGGCTGGAAACAGGAGGATCACTACGAGTCCCATCTGGGTAGTGAGACCCTGTAGACCCTGTACTAAAGACATAAGAAAACCCTAATCTTTCTAAACAAAGCAGAAAGAGGCTGCCTGCAGAGCAAGAAGACTGAGAAAATCATCACTCTCCCTTAGCCAAGCACCACAGACAACACTGTGAATCCCTCCCTGCTGCATGGGAAAGGCAGCCCCGGTGACCAGCGCCCACCCCAGGACACATGCACGACCCAGCTGCAAACCACCTCTGGGGGTGTCTGAGACAGCTGAGCAGGGGCCTGGACTTTGTTCCTGCGATCTGCTGGGGAAGACCCTCTGGCCCCCACACTGCGGGCAGCGAGGCAGAAATCCCACCCAGCTCACCACTTGCACGACTTCCCTTGCACTTCCAGCTGGGAGCGGAAGAAAAGGCGTTTTGGAGAGGGGAGACTCGCTCTGCCATTGGCTGACCATCCTGAAGTGCCAGATGACACTGTGCCAGCTTGGAGCTCACTGCACCGAGCAGCAGACACGAGTGACAGAGGAGGCTGAACGGAGGCCTGTTCCTCCGTACACGTGCATGAGCATCTGAGTGTGCGCTTGTGCCTATGTGCATGTGCACATTTCTCAGGTTGTCCGTGTGTGTCTTTGTGTCATGATATATGGGGTCTGTGTCTTTTCGTACATGTATATGATTGTTCATGTAGACATGTTTCTGTGCATACAACCTCTATGTGTGCAAGTTTGTCTATACATGTGTGTCTGTGTGCACACCTGTGTGCACGTATAAACATGTCTGGACTTGTGTATGTGTGTCCAGACATGTATTTATGTCTGTGGGGGCAGGGTGCGTATACAGATGTGTCTGGGAGCATTGCTCCATGTTCTTGTGTGCACAAATATCCACTTGAAAGTGAACATGCATGTCTGGCGTAACCCATACACATGGGACAGCATCCCCTTTCCTTTGGCTGAAGGATACAGGAAGCACAAACTGAAATATAAACACGTATTTCCACATTGCCATAGAAAGCTGTTCATATACCATGAACCAAGAATATCTTCAACCAAGTAAAAAAAGACGGTGAACATGGACACTGTCCATAGATGTGCCACAACTGCCCAGAAAAAATTTAAGTTACACAAGGTGAAATGCTTCAAAGGATAATTACAAACATATTGGAAAAAAGAAGAAACACATTTTACATAGAGATTTAATGTCACTACAATAAAAATAGCAGTGTTCCTCATAGAACTAGAAAAAAGCAATTCTAAAATTCATATGGAGCCAGAAAAGCAATTTTAGGTAGCAAGAGCAAAGCACAGTCCCAGATTCCAAGTGACTTTGAAAGCTGTGGTGATAAAAACAGCATGGTACTAGCAACAAAAAGGGTGGATGGACAGATGGCACAAAAAGAGGACGCACAAAGATCCCAGACTCCTCAGCCACCTGATTTTTTTAAAAAATGTACTTGGTTATTGCAGAGCCTCACTACAAAGCTCAACCTTGGGGTGATCCTCCTGCTTTCAGCCTCCGAACTTTGGGATTATAGCACGTGCCATCCCGCCTGGACTCTGTGGCCGGCTCCCTGTTACGCAGAAGACTGAAGCTAGGCCTGCATCTCTCACCATTTACTAATACACAATAAAAATGGATGAAAAATGTAAGCATTGAAATAGAAATATTTAACATGCTGAAAGAGAAAATAGATAAAACTCTTGGCGTCTTATGTGTAGGCAAAAACGTTTTAGACAGAAGCCTAATTACATAAGAAATGACATCACAAATCTCCAAATAAGCTCATATAAAATTCAGATGCTTCTGAACAGCAAAGAAATCAACCAACAGAGTGAAGAGACAGCCTACAGAGTGAGAAAAAACCCACCAGCTACATACCAGACAGGGGGTAATGTCTAGAATGCATAAGGTGATTCTAGAACACACGATATTAGACCTCCTCCCAAAAATAAAAGATCCAATAGAACACGAGGCAGCTAGTGTGAATAGATTCTTCTCAGAAAAAGAAATACAAACTACCAATAAATACATGAAAAGAAGTTCAATCTCACTAGCAAATGGAGAAATACAAACTAAAACAGCACTAAGGTTCCATCTTACTCCAAACAGAGTAACTATCAGCGTGAACTAAAGTAATAGCAAATGCTGGGCTGGCAGCCGGAAGAGCAGGCCACTGCTTGTGAGAACACAAACCAGGGCAGCACTGTGGAAATCACTACAAAGCCTGCTCCAAAGATGAAAACTAGGACTTCTGTTTGCCCCCGCCACTCCCCTTCTAGGTATCTGCTGAAGCAGAGCACAGTCCCAAGGATGCATGCGCAGCCGCGTTCACAGCAGCACAGCTCATAGCGACTAACCTTAGAAGCGGCCCCTGTATCCATCAGGAGATGAAGGGGAGAGGAAAATGCCTTCTAGCCACACAATGCAATACTGCCCTGCAATAAGGAAGAGTAGATCTGAGTCGCTTATAAGAAAATAGATGCCCTGTGAGACCAGACTTTAAGTGAAATAAGCTGGACACACGAGCTCCAGTCTGTCATGGTTTCCCTGATATGAGAAACACTAACTACAGACAAACTGAAGAGCACCATCAAAGGCGGGTCATAGGATACAGGAAGACGCAGTTTTTAAAATGTGAAGTGGGTCAAGAGTTGGAGAGTGGGGAGGAAAGAAAGGAAAGGAAGCTAAAATTCAGCGAGATGCTTTGTGTGCCTGTACGAAATGAACTCCCATGGTACATGACTACAAACATGCACCGATAAAATAAAGATTTATAAAGTCCAGCACTTCACTAAAGAAATAGAAAACTTAATAAAAAAGAAAGAAAATAGGCTAAAGCAGTGGCTAGAAATTTGCATTCTGTCATCAATTTGAAAGGAATGGAAATAAGGGTGCATAACTCACTCAAGGAAATAGCTGAACACTTCAAAACTTTAGAAAGAGGTACGCATCTAAAACTTCAAGAAGTTATTTGAACACCAAACATGAAAAGCACAACAAAATCTATTCAACTGTGCTAGAAACTCATGAAAGCTAACAAGAAAAATGAGAACTAAAAGTAAATGAAGAAAAAATGTGACTTCCTTATGGCAGAGGGCCGCTAGAATAAGAGTAGATTCTTTCTTCCCAGATGATGCAGCCGGGAGGAAGAGGAGAAGATATTTTCCATGAACTGAATGAGAAGAATTGCAAACCAAGTCTTTTGCTGAGTCAATGTGTTCCTCAGAAGAGAGAAGGAGGGTGCGTACTGTCAGAAGTCGGACAAGACTGTTGGCAGGGGTCACGTGTAGCCATGGGGAGTGTGCTAAACGGAGAACGCGTGTGCAAGAAGACTGCGTGCAGGACGGTACGAAACAGTGCTAGGAATGAAACCCATCGGTCTTTCTAGTCCTCCTGAGTTTTGAAAAAAAAAAATAAGGCTAAATAAAGCAAATATGACAGCACTATTGGTTGTGGTTAAGTAAATCCATAAAACAAGTTCGGGAGGCTATGCGCACACTAACGAAGGTACGCTTACAGCACTTGAATAGATACTGACAGCCCGATGCCGTACAAAAACTGGTGTGGCCTATCATCATATCATGTCATGTCATGTCACATTACTTCATGTCATATCCTGTCATGTCATGTCATATCTTATATTGTGGTACAGAGCTGCCGGATGCGCATGCCCCGTTTCAGTTCCCGCTTCTGTCCTCTTTCCGCCCCCTCCCCTTCCCTCTCCCTCTTGACGCCCGGACCACTGGAGAAAGATCCGTCTCCCTGCCTCCTACTACCTAACTTTTATTTCTCTCTATTTATAGCATGGACTTTTCAAGCAAGAGAAACCGCAAGACGCTGAGGCTTGCGCGTCTGGTTTATTCCATTTAATGCTGCGGCGCATCCATTGCACTGCACCCACTTTCCTATAAGTGACTCACGTTTACCTCTATTTCCAGCAAAGTAGTACTCCGTTGAGTGTAAATGTTGCATGTCCCTTATCCTTTCACCTGTTCCTGGGTGTTGAGGCCGCTCCAGGATTTAGCTGCTGTGGACCGTGGTGCTGCTCTGAACGCGAGTACGCATGGATCACCGGAGGATGACATCTTTAACCCTTTCGGGAGGATAGCTAGAAGGGGAGCTGCTGGGTCCCGTGGAAGTTCTAGTTCTAGTATCTTGCTCATTTTCCATATTCATTTCCAGAGTGGTTGTACTGGTTTACATTCCCACCAACAATATTTAAGGGTTTTTTTTTTTCCTCTGCAACCTGTCTAGCATTTGTTTTCTTTTTTAGTGCAAACAGATACTAATGAGAAAAAGAAAATTGGTATATGCACATTATCATGCAACCATGGAAAGATTACGCGTAAAGGAACAACTGTTTGGATAGATTTTTTTAAATGTCCAAGTAAACTTTAGTAAAGTAGAAAAAATGCAAACAAGAACTCAGATGAAGTAGAAAGTAAATAATTAAGTGACATTTAGGCCTCAAGATATTAGCAATTACATTAAATGCAAATGTTCTCAAAACATCAATTAGAAGGCAGTGTTTAAATATTCGCCTATAGGTTTTGCCCGCACCTCAGTTCTAATGATGCGGGCAAGTTCTTGTACACGAATGGAAGGAGGGCTGCGTGTAAGCATCAGAGAAGGTGTAGTGTGAGGCAGGAGACAAAGCACATGCGTGCTGACCTACGAGGAAGGCGTGGTGAGCCGAACTGCGAAGCGAGCATACAGCACACATTGCAGGAAGGAGTTCATGGCCATAAAGGAGTGAAGATGTGTTGTGGGCATGTTCCTCCTGCCCACCGTAAACAGAACCATTATCACTGCAGATGTGTGCTGATAGGAAAACAAATAACAATAATAATAGCAATAATAATAATAATAATAGTAATAATAACAAGAAATAACAGCCCCAACCCATGTGTAGAAAAGCTGGCAGCTGTGACAAAGGAAATGGACAAGCCACAACCATAGCGGGAAACACTCACACTTCTCTTCAAAATTAGTTGGGAAATCATCAAGGATACAAAAGAAGTCGAGATCATCATCAACCTAAAGATCTAGCTGAAACCCTGTTGTTGTTCTGTGTTTTATTTTATCTTTTAGAGACAGGGTTTCACTGTGCAGTTCAGTCTGGCCTGGAGCTCAGTGCAGTCCTCCTGCCTCAGCCTCCCAGTTGCTAGGATTATAGAAATGTGCTATCATGCCTAGCTTGGTTGAAGTTTACATAACAGTTTATTCAAAAACAGCAGAATATAAAGAGATTATAAATACTTCCCAAGTATATTCCGAGATAATTCAGTTTTTAAGTCATTACTCAAATTTCATAGTTTTACTTTGACCAAACAGAAAAATAACTGAAAAATCCCTTCTGCTTGGAAAATAAATAAAAATAAACTCCAAAACTATGTATGGGACAAGATTTCTCAAGTTATTTTTAAATAATTACATTGACTGAAATTAAAGTTAAAATTCACATACCAAAAATTTTTATATCAGTACTTTAATAAACAACATGTGATTAATATAAATTGCCTGTGTCTTCTACACTTACAAGGGGTGCTCCAGCTGGTGGCCAGGAGCTTCCAGACATTTTATTTTATTTTATTTTATTTTATTTTATTTTATTTTATTTTATTTTATTATGAAGAGCAAAAGCAAAAGCAAATAGTGGAAACAAAAACAGAAACAGGGTAACATACAATAAATGTATTACAGATTTTCAAAACAAGAATAGTAAATTGGGACTGGGGAGATAGCTCAGTAGAATAAGCACCTGTCTTGCAAGCACAGGGTCCTGAGTTCAATCCCAGTACCAAGGGAGGAAAAAAAAAAAAAAAGAATTTCCTTTGGGGGCCAGGGAAATAGCTCAATACAATAAGTGGTTTCCTGGCAAGTGCAAGGTCCTGAGTTCAATTCCCGGTACCACAAAAAGTAAGGAATGGAGAGAGGGAGAGAGGGAGAGAGGGAGAGAGGGAGAGAGGGAGAGAGGGAGAGAGGGAGGGAGGGAAGGAAGGAGGGAGGGAAGGAAAGAAGGCAGGCAGGCAGGCAAAATTAACCATAGTTGTTATATTACCTATTTTTATCATCAAATCTGTTGCTCAGATTAACAGATAAAGGCATACAAAACTGAACAAATAACTCAGATGATTGTATTAATAATTTCTGCCAATTTTTTTTTTCAAAAAAGCAGTTAATGTTTAGAATTTCCACTCGGACTAACTCTGTACACCAATATCTGCGATCTAAATAACACACTGGAGACAGCAATGTGTAATACAGAAACCATGGGTTGAATGCCTCTCAGCCCAGTCACCTAAGTGTGTACCATTTCTAATGTCTTGCCAATTGTTATTATAGTCTCTTTGAAATACATTCTAAAAAATTAAAAGAAAAAAACAAGGAAATAAGTTAATGTTTATTAAATCAAGCATACACACCAAAATTTCTGAGACACAGCTAAAATAATGTTGAAAGGGAAATCTATGGTACTAACACGTCAGAAGAGAAAAAAAAATCAAATCAATAGTCTAAGTTCTCAAAAACACGTAAAAGTGAGACAGAGCAGAAGACAGGATGCAACAGATAATGGCAGAAAGCCGAAATGGAAGTCAGGAAAACCGTGGATAAAAGTGAAGGAAGCAAAAAGCAAGCTGTTTGAAGGCAGCCGTGGACAGGACTGACAAAGCACTAGCAAAAATGAGGAAAACAGAAAACGAAGCCGCCCAGCTTTGAGAAGGGCACAGAGGGGCTGCTGCAGACGGCGGTGCAGCCAGCCAAGGCTGCGCGAAGGGGGCGTAAAGTCTGTGCACTTGAATTTCACAGCTCCATACAGTGGGCCTCTCTCCCCCACCGCCCAGAATGCATCTCATAGAATACAACTGATTGGAATATCCTTCTCATACTCAGAAAGTGGATCTTTAACTTAAAAAAAAAAAATTGAAAAAGAGAAATCTTCAATTTCACTGTAAGTACACTAGAGAATTCTGTTAGACACTGAAAGAAAAATTAATACTAATGCCACATAATCTCTTCCGGGATACACAAGAAGCAGAATCTTTTTCCAATTCATTTTATAAAGCCCGTGTTATCCTGATCCTAAAGCCAGACAAAGTAGCGTACAACTTCATGAATTTTTATATAGTTACTGGAACTAAGATTATATAATTCAGGCAAAGAAGTGGGCACAAATGGATCAAAGTAAGAAATCCAGAAACATGCGGACACAAATCGGCCAGATTTTTAAAGAAATAATTAGGTTAGGGAGATAGCTCAGCAGCATAAGTGTCTGCCTGGTAAGCACAAAGTGTCAAGTTTAATCCCAGATACCACAAGCCATGCCAGCCCCAGAACCTCTGTTGCACCATAATCCCAGTGCTAGGGAAGCCGACACAAAAGGATCAATAAGAGTCCAAGCTGCATAGCAAAACTCTGTATAAAAAAAGAAAGAAAGAAAGAAATTAAATGAATAAAGAAGCAATTAAATGGAGGAAAGATAACCTTTACAGATAACCAATGTAACTAAAAATCCATAGGCACAAGTGTACCTAAACTTAAGAGTCATGCTTTAAATCAAAACATAGTCACGTAATTAAAGAGTGAAGTGTGGATAATAGATATGGTGAAATAGGAAAAGATGGTTCAAAACAAGGCAAACTAGGAAGGGGGGAGGGAAAGGGAAAAGGAGAAAATGATTAAAGAGTAAAATAGGGGCCAGGGAGATAGATCCGTGGCCTAAGTGCCTGCCTGGCAAGTGCAAGGTCATGAGTTTGAACCCCGGTCCTGAAAAAAAAAAACAGAAAAAAGAAAAAAGAAAGAGTAAAATGGAAACAATGCTTTGTCAGGAGCTAAGCTGTATCAATACAGGTACAAATTCTCTATGATGAATGTGATCATTGTGTGTATTCTACTAGTAAACTTAATAAAAGTTGAATTTAATTTAAAAATTGTCCATAAAAATGCATCTAAAACTACCAGAAAAAGGTCTGACAGAACACAGGAGCCCTGGAGCCGGTGTGATCTTGCTTGGTAGAGATGGCGTAGGAGATCTCTGCCTTGCTGGTGAGCCTAAGGAAAGGGCCACCCTTGTCCCCGAGTCAATTTGGTGCTACTCTTTTGTAACATCGCTTCCAAATTTTGAAAGGTTTCCCCACTTCCTAGTTTTCTGGGACTTGTTGAAGGTATGAGTTGGATTTTTGTAAAATATTTTTTCTGTGATAACTGACATGATCAGAAAAAGGTTCAGTATTAAGCTGCTGATGGTATGGTGGACTACATGAATTGATCGATCAAAACTGAGCCATTGGATTAAATTATACTCAGGGATAAGTGTACTTGATTTTACATGTGGAAGGGTTTCATTTGCTAGTATGTGCTTTAAGGGCTTCACACGGGGGCTCATGAGAAGCACGAGTCTGGTTTTCGCTTCATGAAGTCTTGGTTTTGGTATTAAGGGGGTGCGTGCCTGGATAAACCAGTGAAAAACCACACATCTGCAATTTACGCTGCAGTCGCGGATGCGGTATATCAGTGTCAATCGTTAACTCATTCTGAAGATTTTTGTTGTTATCCTAATTTTTCTATCGTCTTTGTCTACAGGTGCCCATGTTTTTCCTATACATGTGTCTCAGAAGTTACTGTTACATTTTTTTTTTTTTCTGTTCTCCACAGTGGAATACTTCTCCTGAGTGATTTCTCTCAGCTTGCTTGCTTGCTTGCTTGCTTGCTTGCTTGCTTTCTTTCTTTCTTTCTTTCTTTCTTTCTTTCTTTCTTTCTTTCTTTCTTTCTCTCTTTGTAATTGCTGTTGCACTGATTGTTCAAGTTTCCACTCCCAAATCCCTATTTCATTTTTTAAAACAGTGCTTTTTTATTTCTTTACTGAAAATTTCATTTTTTTCAGTGAAAGTTTGTTTTCCTTTAACTTTTGGAGCCCAGAATGATAGCTACTCTAACGTTTGATGATGGGTTACGCTACGATACTATTTTCACGATGGATTTTCCAGTCTGATACTTGTGACAACAGGGTCATCGCGAGGTTGCTAGGTTGTGATGTCTTCTCCATTCCCTATGTGTTCCTGTGCCAGAACTGGTCTCCCTGCCTGCCTCCTTGGGTATGAAAACATCCAGACATATGTTGGATACCGTCAGTGGTGTGAGCTCTACTGATGAGTTTGTTTAGCAGAAGAAAAGCTGGTTCAGACCCGACATCACTTCTGTCTTGCTCTCTGTGGGCACTGGCCTGGACTTTAGCTCCCTTAACTTCAGCTGTGCGGGTCTTGCATGCTCCACTCATGCACAGATCATCGATTGAGCTGAACTTTAAGTGGACGGCTCCATCTCCGCTCAAGGCTTGCCGGCTTTTCTGCTCTGTCGTGGATCTGTCTTATGGATGTATAATTCATGGGTCAGGCGAGAGCTTATGTGATTTTTTTTTTTAATTCACATTTTTTTTTTTAATTCACAAAATTCAAATATCTCCTTTTTCAACTTTCTTAAGCCTGGAAGGGTTCCTTGCCTCCTTCCTTGCTCAGGAAGGTTGACTTACTTGTAGAATTGTAGTCGCCTGTGCTTCCTGCGTGCTCTAAAAACAGCCTCCTTTCAGAGAAAAGATACAGAGCTGCGCAGGCTGCTTCCCGAGCCCCTGGTGTTGCTCACCTCTCTCGGTCCCTGGGGAGGCACTGGCTGTGCCCTGAGTAGGTCCTCAGGGACCCAGGCTGCAGAACAACTGACAACCTCCCTTGTTCTGTGCTGCTGTTTCTACTAATGTGGGAGGCCTTCTCCATTTTTTCTCTGGGAAAATATTTTATTTTCTATGAGGGCAGTTCGGTCAGCACAGTAAAGTCCTTCTCAATACCTGGTTCACCCTAAGATCACACAGGTTTTGTTTTGTTTTTTTTCTTTGAAGATGTATTCCATTTTCTTGACTTTCCTGTTTTAGGTAATTTGATGTTGTAACCTAGATGCTCTGGATACTAATCTATGCAGAGTTTGAAATTCAACATTTTTAGACCATGCCTATGTTTGTTCTGTATGTGCGGGAAGGTAGTTAACTTCGATCCTGTTTAGGGCAGTTCTGCATGTTAGAGAACAGCTCGAGTCTCAGATCTGGATCGTTTCCCTTGAGTGAGTTTCTCTGAGTCTGGCGCACACATGGAGGGCGCAGGCGTGCAGCGTAAGATTATGGGTTGCCTCTTGAATTCCCCGGCTTCCCAGTGCTGGTTCTCCCAGCTGGAAAGACGCAGGGAGGTAAAAGAAGTGTTTCTCCCACCTTCGCTTTACACATTACGTCAACTGCGCTTATCTCAGGGCTCAGAGCTTCAAAACGAGAGACGCGCCTCCAACAGACAGGCTCTTCCCTCGCTCCCACGATCCTCTCAGCCACACACAGTAAACTTCCGTGTATCCTCCACTTCATCAAAGTAACTGCGGTGCGACTGTGTCCAGGATTCTAAGTGCGTCCCATGGGGTGTGAGGACGTAGCAAATCATCCACTTTGGTCATGAGCTAACAACGGATTTTCTTGGAATCCAAGAATCATTTGGAAAAATCTAGAAAAATATTGGATATTCAGAAAGATCTTTTGCTGTATTATTTGGGGCTGTCTTGCTATTATTGAGTTTTACATGCATCAGTCTAATCACTCGATCGCATTTTGGGTGATTCATCCAAATTTGTCTTTTTACCCAATCAAATTTCACTGCTGTGATACTATGAGGTAAGTTTGAAAAAAAAAAAAAAAAAAACCCAACTGGATGTCTCCAATTCATGCATACATGGTCTATGTGTTTATTAGTCTGTGCTTATTATATTTACAGGTTATCTATTTTTATCAGTCCAGATGGTCTTCCACTGTCTCAAAGATATTTCTTGAACTTCAGTTTACAAATCGAGATGCACATTTTCATTAAATTTGAAATCTTAATGCTTTTGCCCTCATAAAATTTATGCTCATTTGCTTTTTGGTAGTTTTAAAAACTCCATTACATATAATGCTCTCCTCTCTAATATCTATGTATTTTATTCACTCTTTATGTACTCCACATGTATGGTACATTTATCTTTTATTGCTTCATATATTTATCTATTTCTTTATCTCTATATTTTGTTTCATGCTTGTTATGGTTTATGTCTAGTTGTCCCCCCCAAAGCCTCATGCAGTCATGGGGTGGGGACTTCTAGAATTTGAGACTAACTCATGATCCACTGGGATTATGTGTCTTAGTACTGCTTGGATTATGGGTGTGGTCTGAGGTGGATATCCTGAGGCAGAGGGCCTGAATGTAATATGAGAGAGACAGAGAAACAGACTCTCTCTGTTGCTCTCTGTTGCCCTGGTTGGTCGGTTGCCTCTGTCTCCATTTCATTGCTATCTGACTGCCGTGAACTGCTGCTCTCTGCCATGTGCCCCTCTGCCTTGGAGCTAGCCAAGTACCGACTGAGAACTCCAGTAACTGTGAGCTAAATAAAGCTTTCCTTCCTTCATTTTTGATGCTGGGTATTTGTCCCAGCAACGAGAGAAGAGTAACTAAGACAATTCTTTTGGGTAGTGTTATAGTTTGTGTATAGGTGTCCCCCAAAGCCTCATGTAATCATGGGACAGCTTCTGGAATTTGTAATTGATTATTGTGGGTGTGGGTGCTGCACCTCCCCTGGGGCAGGTGATTTGCATTTCAATGTAAGAAAGGAAGAGACGTTAGCTGCTTGAGCTGCTGCTACCTTTCCCTTTGATCTTGTTCTTTGCTGCTGCCATAAAAGGTTGTTCTCTGCCCTGTGCCTCTCTGCCTTGGAGCCAGCTGAATATGGACTGAAACCTTCAGTAACTATGAGCTAAATAAACCTTTCCTTCCCTAATTTGAGTGTCAGATATCTGTCCCAGCAACAAGAGAAGAGTAACTAAGGCAGGTAGTAATGTTTATAAACATAGCATTGTACAAATTAATATTTTCACATTTTAAGGTTTCTAATTTTTATTTAAAAAGTTCAAATATAACCCAAATATACAGTATAATGATATACATGAACCAATAAACCACAGTCAAATTTTTCTTAGTTTAATGACATTAATTTTAACCATTATCTTCATTGCATTTGCTGAAGGGTTTTTGCATAAAATCCTTGAACTCCTGTCACTTGAGTGCTGGATAACTCAGCCTGTGGAATTAATTTTCTTTTGAAATTATAATGTCGTGATCACAACTAAAACATTTTAATGATAATTTTTTTTTATTATTTGACAATTATCAGGTAGCTGTCCATCATCTGATACTCAAATGTTCCCCATGGCCCTAATGATCTATTCTAGAATTGTTGTTGTTTCAAATACATCCTGCTCAAGAGCCAGCTAGATAGCTCAGCAGACTGAGTGACTGCTTAGGCAAGCACAGAGATCGGCACCACATGCTGCACTGGCCACAGAGACCAGAAACCAGGGCACGTGTCTGTGATAGCAGCCCTGGGGAGGCTGGGACAGGAGGCTCACTACGAGTCCGAGTTGTGTGGTGAGACTCTGTACCGAATACATAAAGAGATCCACATAAAATTCAGTCTCTTCTGGTTGCTAGGTCCTTTGTTTCTTTTTGCTGAAGTGGTCTTTTCCTCCACTAAATTTGTTTTTCTTTGCTTTTCTGCACCAATGACTTACTGGAGAAAATAATCTAAGTATCTTCTCATCTAACCCACATTCTCTATGTATCAGGTATAATTCTGCTTGTGCCTGCATCTACCTCCCATCTACTTATATTCTCTGTAGCTGAACTATTTTTATGAGCTTCCTATCATTTGTGCGCTACTTACTTTTGGCAAGTATATCTCAAAGGTGATGTCCTTACCCATCACAGGGAGAGCCATCCCCTGTGACCAATTCTCTCTGGGTGGCCAGTGACCAGGAGAGGACAGCGGAGTGCTCTGGTCCCAAATTCCTTTGCTCCATGATACGACGCATGGATCACTGTTCCTTGCATGATTCAAATGATTCCAAGTTATCTGTTTCCTTCTAGTTGTGTTTTCCCCCCATAATTACTGCCCAGGGTTCTTCTATGAAACAAAGATTTTCCTCAAACACTACAACAGCTCGATTAACGTGGAATGCTGTTTGTAGGAGACTGGTTTAACAGTTACTCCCACGCCTCTTCCTTGACACTTTGATTTTCATGGCAAGCTCTTCCTGGTTCACTCTTTGCAGTCTTGGTTAATGGATGTTCCTCTTTGTTTTTGCCTTGCAGTCCTTATTTCTGGTCTGTGCTTTTCTCATACACACTTGCAATGAGGTTCAGCTGTACTTACAATTTCATCTGCGGTTTCAGCTTCTCTTCTCGTACTGGGTGCCAGGCAGGTCACATGGATGCCTTAAAGATGTGTTTCCTCCCAATAACCAAGATGAGCCACACCAGGGGTGCTGTGCACATCTTCCGAGCTACACAGCTGTGTCCGAAATTAGTTCCACTTCTTCCCAGGGGTTGACAATGCTTATGAGAATAAGCATCTTGGGACTAGGGCCACATGATGATGTCCTATTTTTATTGCTTTGAAAATATTCTGAACACAAAATTATAATGTGCACAATAATAATTCAAATAATATAATTTGAAAATAATGAGCTCATATTATATTATATATACATTGTCATTTATCTCAC
>PVKN010008377.1:0-25235 GCA_004027915.1 Capromys pilorides
GAGATTAAAAACTGGAAAAAAAATACTGTATTTTGGGATAATTTTTGCCCACTGGTCATTTTTCTCAGCAGAGCTTAGACAGAAATATCATGGATATAAATTCAGAATTGAAATAGAAATCATTGCTTCCTTTCTCTATAAAATGTTCTCTTATTCTTTTATTTTCCAGAAAATTGTCTTATTTCTGAATTATTATTCATTATAATAATATCATTGTGTATTTATTCATCAGAGAAAACATGGAATACTGAAAATATAGTATCTATCTAAAAATATAAATGATTAATGCACCATCTAATAAAAATGAAATAGGTCACTTAAGATATCATTGTCCAACAGGCCAGTGAAATCTAGTTCTGTGTATAATTTTCTGGTCAGACTGTTTCTCTCTTTCCTTCTCACTCAAATTTGTCTCAGTGAGTCCTTGTGTATTTGACATTTGTCCCTGGAAGCTCATCTGGGGGACTGAAATTTTTCAGCCTAGTAACTTTTGTTAGAAAAATGAATAATGAGGGCTGGTCAAATAGCTAAGCAGATTAAAGTGCCTGCAAGCAGGCGCAGGGGTCAGGAGTTTGATCCCTAGGCCTTCCACACTAGCCCCACCCCTGGGGTGTGCTGAGACAGCAATTGAAACTGGGCATGGTGGTACATGCCTGTAATCCCAGCTCTTTGGAGGCTTTAAACAAGCAGATCACTGAGTCTGATCTAGTAGTGGGACCCTGAACACCCTATAGACCCTTCCCAAAAAAAAAGTAAGAAAGAGAAAAAGAAAGATGGAAAGAAAGAAAGGTGAGTAATAGCCATTATTGGGAATTTCTAATCATTGTTTTGTAGCACACCTTCACAGCCAAGATCTACCAGCCAGGAAGACAGTGGATCCCTTGACCATTCAGTAACTTGAATACTAACTTTGTGGAAGCTTTTCTTCATTTCTTGAAGGAAAGTTTAGAGCTATGGTTAAATGGGCCACAGAGCCAATTGCCATTATGTCTGAATACATACTGTAAAATGCAGTAGCTTTTTAAATCTACTTTTTACCTCTTTCATTTTTATTATTCTATTAGTCAGTAAAAAGCAAAATGATCAGGGAAAATAACAAGGATTTTGAAGAACAAAGCTATTCTGCTTTGCATGAAAAAGAAATATAATCAGGTAGCCTTGACTAAAAGCCTCCCATAAGTCCCTCCATTTTTATCAAGTAGAAAACTGATTTTCACAGAAACTGTCAGAGGCACAGGAGCAGTCATTTGGGGTGAGAGGATGTTCTTCTTGAAAAGGAGAAGGAAAAAATGGTGGAAGAGGAGGAAGGGGAGAAGGAGGAGAAGGAGCAGGAGGAGGAAGAAGAAGAGGAGAAGGAGGAGGAAGAGGAGAAGAAGGAAGGGAAGAAGAGGAAGAGGAGGAGGAGAAGGAAGAAACTGTACTTTAAGAAGCAGTGGTCATTAACACCAGGTCGATGCTGTAGCATACACGTGGTGTACATGATCTCAATTCTCAGGCCGATCCCCTCCACCCACTGTATCTGTCCACAGACTTTGCTGGTGTGTGAGCATGTACCTATGTGCATTTGTTGTGTGTGTGTGTGTGTGTGTGTGTGTGTGTGTGTGAGAGAGAGAGAGAGAGAGAGAGAGAGAGAGAGAGAGAGAGAGAGAGAGAGTTTTGCCAAGGAAATGCTCTGGAAGGCTCATCAGAATACCAAGAGTAAAAGAACGTATCCTGGAGAATGTTCTATCTCTTGCTAGTAAAAGAAAGTAACCACAATTCTCCCTTTTATTGGACACAAAGTGAAACCAATTTTACATAAGTTTTATTTTACAAAATACTGCTGATCAGAAAACAAATTTCTGGGAAGGCCAAAAAATACAGTGAAAATTCATCAGGCCAGGAAATGTCCAATGAAACTGCCTTGTCTTTATTAGCCAACTGTGGAGACAATTAACCGCAGAAGTGCTGTGTTACATTCTGTGGTCACTCATCAAACAAAGATGGAATAAACAGGATTCTTCACTGTTTCATCACTGGCATGCCACGCTCAAAATGTATTAAAAAGGAATATTTTCATTATATGATTATTGGATAATTCAATTAGGCCAATGTTCTCTGGATGTGGAATAATGCAATTTACTATGTTGAATAATTAGCCAATCAGATTTCTCCCATTTTCTAAGATAATGAATTAACTAAAATGTGATCATAAACAAAATAGATTTTATTAGGCATAATCTACTTTGTAAACTAATGAAATTAATTATTTGCCTGACCTAAAGCTTTGAAATGAAAACCCAACATTGAACACATGCTTCCAATTTTGACTCTGGTACTAAGATGACACTCAATATAAAAGTTACAATTTAGCTTCCCCCCAAGTATTCCATACTTGAGACTAAATGACTCTTAAAAATATGTTCATCAACAGATGGGAGCCACTTATGGCCTCATAAACTCTAAGGCAAGTGAAATTATCTCAGCAAAATACAAAGAGATGACAATGACGCCTCATCTGGTTAGCACAGAGATGATTGATGGATTGCGTACTGGTTCAGTGATGCGATGGATATTGACAGATAATCACCCTGCTTCCTTTAAGAGAAAAACTAAAGAGACAAATGCAAGTGATGTGTGCTTTTTAATCAATCAATACACAATTTCACCACATGCTCTGTATATGAAGCTATTCAAAGTACTATAGAGTGCAGGAAGAAGTAACTACAGGGGCCGGGGAGATAGCTCAGTAGAATAAGTGCTTGCCTGGCAAGCACAAGGGTCTGAGTTCAATCCATTGTTCCACAAAAAAAGAAAGAGAAATAAAAGTAACCACACTTTCCAAAGTACCTGTCCTGAAGGTGTTTCCTGTCTTGAGAACAGACACATCTAACAAATCAAACAAGCAGCACAGAATAGCAGGAAGTGGGTTATTATTTGCATGCTTATTAATTATGTAACGCACGTAATGCGGGAGTTTGGAGATGTGGACTGTCAATGAAAAACACAGTGGTCAGGGAGGAATCGGGGAGGACTTTGAAGACAAAGCTATTCGGCTCTGCATCCAAAAGAATCACAAGCTGGTAGCACTGAACATTTTGGAGTTTGGAAATGATCTCAAGAAAATTAGCATGGCATTTTTCTCAGAACCATTTCTTGTGTTGTCCATTTTGCTCCATTTATACTGGTACTGTCCACCAGCCACCCATTCTCCACACTGCTCGGCTTCCTCCTCCTTCCACTGTTGCCATAAGTCCATCTTCCACATAGCCAGCAGAGGTAGGAGGCCAACAGTCATGCGAGTCCCATTCCCAAGCCCATCCAGAAGCTGTAGTGACCTGCACGGCACATCTGGTAGAAGCAGAGCCCTGGGGACAGGCACACTGGCCTGCCCTCTGGCCTTCTGCCTGGCCTCGCTCATTCTATGCATGGTTCACAGGCCCCTGGGGCCCCTGGACCTTACATTTCTTCTGATGTTTCACATCTCAGCTCATGTGGCTCCTTGCAGATCCACCTTCCCTGGACATCAGCAAAAGCAGCCTTCTCCTCCTCCTCCCTCTAACACTTGTGCTTGATCACATCACTGTTTAATTCCTTGCTTGTACCTCCTGCAGTCTACCCTTTTCTTACTCCTTAACCTGTGTGTTTACCAACTGTCTTCACTCACATGAACCCCAAAACCAGGAGCCTTTCGGAGCTGCTCCCTCTCCGGCCCCAGCACCAGAAAACAGGTACTGCATACTAAGTGCTCAGTTAATGCTCCTTGAATGAATGTGTAACCCAATTAATTTTAGGTAACAAAATTATCAGAAATGTGAATGATTATTTGAAGCATAAAATGAATAGTCTATCTAGAGTCTCAATACAAGAAAAAACTGAGTAGACTAAACTAAGAATCAATGTGAAGGCTCTAGGGTTACTGCAGAAAGGTAATGCCATTGGCAGAAGTGCAGCATTTGTGGATAAAAGCCACATCAACTGAGCACGTGCCACATTTCAGGAATCACGTCTTTATTGCATTTGTTCTTCACACCCCATTAGGCAGCCATCATCTCTATTCCAGAATCAGAGATTGATTTAGCAACTCCAAGTTATTCAACCAAGTATCTGATTTTAGTGTGGTTTCTTTGTTAGAGAAACACTAACTCCAAGTCATAAAGAAGCATTTATTTATTTATTTATTTATTTATTTATTTATTTATTTTTATATTTTTATATTTTAGGGAATGGTCTACAGGGTGTTCAGGGTCTCACTACTAGATGGGACTCCTCGTAGTGATATGCCTGATTACAGCTTCCCAAAATCTGGGATTATAGGCATGAACCACCATGCCCAGTCTCAATTGCCCTCTCTGTGCACCCCAGGGGCAGGGCTGGCATGGTAGACCTTGGAATGGAAACCCCAGGCCCTGTATCTGTTTATAGGGAAGCATTAGTGGGATAGGTATCTACTAGGTCTGATTTTCAGAACTTTGTCCCATGTCTCAAGTTGCTGCGGTGACTTAGGTATGAAATGCCTCTCTCAACCTGGTTTGGCTCACAGAGATTCTCTTATAAATTGCTCTGCACCGCTAGATCCCAAGGCTCTCCCCGTTCTGAAATAATGCAGGTGTCACAGCTAGCAGAACTTTGAAGGAGACATCAGCAAGAAAAGGACCTGCATGAAAGTGAAGCAAAATAAAACCAGTTACCATGGAGAAAACCACTGAAGAGTGAAACAGCACCAGAGATATTCACTGAAGCACAGCATAGGGAACTTTTGCCCCTGCTTCTGGTCATACACCCACATTATTTGCAAGAATGTGGAAATTAGATTTTGTTTAAAAAAGAATCCTACCCTTGGGATCCAGAGAAGAATGGGGAGTTAGAAGATGCCATGACTAAATAGTCTGGTGGCCTCTTGTTTGTGACAGAGAATAGATGCCTTCTTGTAATACATAAATCACCATGGAAACCAGGCATGGTGACCCTCACCTGGAATCCTAGTACTCTGAGAGCCTGAGGCAGGAAGACCGCAAGTTTCAAGCCCAACCTGGGAGAAAAAAAGAAAAAGAAAGGAAGAGGAGGAGGAGGAGAGGGAGAAAGAGAGGGAGAGGGAGAAGGAGAGGGAGGGGGAGGGGAAGGGGGAAGGGGAGGGGAGGAGGAGGAGGAGGTGGCAGAGGAGGAGGAAGGAGAGGAGGGGGAGGAGAAAGGAAAGAGAAAGAAAGAAAGAAAGAAAGAAAGAAAGAAAGAAAGAAAGAAAGAAAGAAAGAAAGAAAGAAAGAAAGAAAGAAGCATGTTTTGGACCTGGGCATCTCACCGTGTAGCTCAGCAGTCACAGTGAAGCGAAAGGGTCTTCTCACTGGCCTGGCCAACAGTTAAGTGAGAGTCTTCCCTTTGATTTTTATAGACGACGACACACAACTCCACACACCTTTGTCTTAAAGCTGGCCTCAGGCCCGTTACTGCAGACTAAGGAGATGGGAGGCCCCAGAAAAACATTTTTCTGGAGCCTGAGCCTTTTTTCCCTCCTGATGTGAACAACTGATTTTCCTTCTATGGGGAGCAGTTGGAGTTAATAAGCTATGATATTATCTCTGAGCAGTGGATACCAAGATCTGTTTGTATCCTCCCATAGCCAGGTGCCAGAACTTATTGGAAAGAGGATATAAAAACACAGTGTGGGGGGCCTTTAGAGAAAATGTGCTGGTTTTATTTTTTGAATCTTTTCTTTTTAAAATAATTTTATTTATTATTGCTTGCTTTATTGATACCTGTTTATCTAGAAATAAATAGGTGCAATCCTCACCATCAACATATGCATATAAAAGGGAATTGCTACTGATGTAAGCAATCACCAGCGTCCAGCTGTTCTGACAGTTGGCCAAGGTATGGACACTGCTTCATAGCTTTGGATTAGTAGGAAACGGGAGGGAGGGAAGCAGTCACCGTGCACATGGGGCTTTCTGGTACTTGGACGCTACCTAAAGGAAGTGACTGAAAAGGTCCAAGTGTCCACTCCCTCCCACTCCACGGGCTGGGCTGCAGGTGGCAGGCACCCCCTGGGACCCCTCATGTCCAGGAGACGCTCATTCCGCACCAGCTCTGGGGGCTGACGTTGTGCACACTGAAGACTCACTCCTAGAGGCCAAGATGTCAGGATCAACGCCGTGCATAGCTGCTCCTGCACAGAAAGAAGGAGCAGAAAGAGAGGCCATGCCCATGCCCAGGTCCCTTCCCCTAGCCATCTCATTAATAGCTTGAATCAAGGACAGTTTTCTCCAGGAAAGAAATTCCATTTTGGGAGCTCCTCCGAAGGGTCAATGCATGAGCAGACAAACCCTTGCAAGTATCTACTGTCCACCACTGTTTCATTAGAGCGCTGCTCCCTGGCCCATCACTCCCATGACAACCTACTCCACTCCCTTCACTCCATCTTGCTTTGCCGCTGGCTTACATCTTACGCTCCTTTCTTGCGTTCTTCCTGAGACTGAAATCCTAAAGAGAAACCTCTCAGCACAGCCTTGGGGTTCCCAGGACAGCATGTGGTACCATAGGCCACCTTCTCTCCCTGGCTCATAGCCCAGGGGTCTCATGGATGCCCCAAAGTATGAGCTGTCTGCTCACCAATGGGGGTTGGGGAGGCTGCCTTGAGTACATCTGAGTTATCACATACGCAAGTGACACAAGCCAGGGGGCGTGTGTGTGTCACTTACATATGCTGACCCAGGGAAATCTGACCGGGGGCTAGCAGAGGCTCAACCAGCAGAAGCCAGAGGAATGCACTCCTGCAGTGACCTGCCACTCTCACACTTGGCATAGCTGTTCTGAGGGCTCGGTGGCTGTAAACCAGCAGGCAGTGAGGGTGGCAGGGGTAGCGTACTGCTGTGCAGAGCTATACCTCGGCTCGTGGTAACACCCCAAGCTCCACCATTACCTTAATTCGGGTGTTGACTTGGGCTCCTAGCCTGCCCTTGTACTAATCTCTGCCCCTGACTCCTACCCAGTCACTGGCCAAAGCTCTCCGTGTTTTCCAGTCTGGAAGCCACAAAGAGAGTCACTGAGTGACTCCTGGGCGGTGTCCTGCTGCAGACCCACTCATCTGGTGCTGCTTGACCTGTGGATTAGCCACCCTTAAGTCAAGTAGCCACTCCTATGTCCCCCTGAGCTAACTTACATCCATGGGGCCTGCTGCCATGGTCATTTCAATGTGAATGCCATGTGCTCAGGACTGAGGGAAGATCCAAGAAGAAAGGCGCGCAGACAGAATAATGCTTTGCGACTTTGGAGAAACTTACTACATGTTAGGCATGTGTCAAACACTGTGTCATACACTAATCACACTTGCCTAATGAATTCTCAAAATAACACATTTTCCTGAGCATTGAAGTCAGAAGGCTGAGATTTTAGTATAGCCCTTCATAAAATGGCCCAAAGAAACCTCTTGACCAATGTTGGTGGCAAATGTGAGCATTATTTCCTCTGAACAAGGAATTCTTACAAATATATAGTCTAGGACAGATTGGTAGGACCCAGATTCCTCTGAGTTCCTCCTCTGCTCAGCCTTATTTCATGTGTCTGGATGTAAACACAAGTCCAATGATAGCATTGGGATTCCCCCTTTCAAAAGGAGAAAGCAGAGAATCAGGAACACTAATTGACTCTGAGCACACTAGCTCTGCCTTCCCGCTGCCTTACCTCCTCATGTCTCCTAATGTCACTCTGGGTGGACATTACATTGGCTGCCTGACACCCACAACTCCTACCTGAGTGAATCCTTCCTGCCCACCTGGCACCACTGGCATTTCTAGACCTCTCCTCCTCGCAGCCTTCAGCCACTGCCAATAGGACTGGGTGGAAAAACTCCAGGCACAGACACTATGCCACCACTGAGAGCTGCTCAGTAGCCCTCGACTCCTGCCCACCCTGTGCTAATGTTCTTCACAATTTGCCCCGTGTCTTTGCCTTGCTTTTCCTAGCTTAGGTCTCAGTACTGCTCCCAGTGTCTTTCGGACTCAACTTCAGATTAACTTCTTGCACTCCACTGGTTGACTTAGATTCTGCTTCCATGGAAACAAAATGAAGACTCTGTCCTAAAGTCATCAACTCGTAGGTGATGATTTTGAGCTGGATATCCAGCCCCAATTCATTTTTCTTCATGTTTTGCTGATCTACACAGTCACAGTGCTCCTAGTGGTGCTGAAGTCTTCTTCTGTCACTTTCAGTCTTTTCTTTAACCTATGAGAACATCCAAAATTCCTCCTCCAAGATGACCCCCATGTCTGGCCCTGTGTGCTATCCTGACACACCCAGGTCAGTCTCTAATTCTAGGATTACCTCAGAGACTTAGCTGCCTGGCCTGGGGAAATCTTTTGACTTCAAATATATGCCCATAACACCACCCACCCCACCCCCCAAAAGAGAGCTTTACGCTTAGGTATTATACTCAGGGCAGATGGTTCTCCCTACACTACACCATGAAAACACGAGCAAGAACTCTTCCTCGCAACTGAGCTCTCTAAACTAACATGTTGGACCCGGGGAACCCTTTTCCATTCCACTATAGGATTCTCTCAGATGCCTGTGCTATTGTAGGAACACATCTTAAAGACATAAGACCCATACCAATGTTAGAAAACTTAACACTTTGAAATCTTAAACAGCCATGTCAAAACTCTATTAGATACCTCAAAGCCAGTGATACGTTAACATCCTTTTTTTTAAGTATATATTAATGATGCATTAATGATGCATAATAAATGCATCCATCGTGGGCAATTGGTACCTATTCATATGCACCTTGAGTATTTTCACTTCCTTTTCCCTCCTCTCCCTTTCACTTTCTCCTGTTCCCAGATCTCTTTCCTATCCATGAAACATTTATATTGAAATCCTAATGCTTGCCAGGGAGATAATTCAGTAGAATAAGTGTTTGCCTGGGAAGCTCAAGATCCTGAGTTCGATCCCTGGTAACACATACACACACCAAAAAAAGAAAAAAATCTCAATGCTCAAACACGTATTCTTTCTACCTCTTTCATGCCTACTACAACAGATTGTTCCATTCCTGTCCATATTTGACTTATAGAGACAATAACATAGCAATATTCTGAGTACATTTCACCTTACCAAGTTTCAGCATTATATTCTGCTACACAAAGTTAACTGGGTAGGTATTAGAGAACTAGACTATATTCTTGACTTTTTATTGGCTTTATAGAGCAACCTTGGGCCAGTTATTACATGAGTCTATCTTAATTTATCTGTAAATTTAAAAAGAAAAGAACACCTTCATCTTTCCTACAATACTTAGAAGGAAGATAGAATGATAAATCTATAAAAGCATATTGAATCCCTCGGGGGATGCCTTATCTACTTACATACACTAAGATGCTGTTTCTTTTCACCTTTGGCTGGTTTTGCCGAACCAAAACACAGCACTGTTCTCTGTGGAGAGTTGCCCCTGACATCCACATTGTATTACGTTGCCAGTCCTCACATTATAAACTTTTTTGGCTCCAGGGGAGAAAGAAAATAGAGAGCGGAATTAGATCCAAAATTGAAAGAACTAGAAAATAAAATCACAGTTCTTATCTTAGTATCCAAGGTCACCATCGAAATTAACTTATTGGATCAACTTAGAGATTCTCACAGTAGAGAAATTACTGTCATGTGTTTAAGCAGTTTAAATGTTTTAAGGAATGTAGTTGGGAGAGGCTAAAATTCACCAGCGTCCCTCCTGTCCTCTAGCACTACCTGTCCATTGTGCATTAGTGCTGCCTGCAACAGTGCTTTCTTCTCTCTTCTTTCCCTCGTTTGCCTTCACTTCAGTAGATCTTTTCTTCCCCGATGGGCTTCACTATTCTCCTTCCTGCTTTTTCTTTATTAGCACTGAACGTTTGTCATAGACCCTTAACTTTGTTCAGTATCACAGGCAAGAGAAGGAAGAAGAGACGAAGAATGAAGAAGGAAAAACCCCTAATACTTGCTTCAAAATATTGTCACACAGAAGTTGTTCACTCAGTAAGTAGTCACTGAGGACACCAATAAAAGTGCTTAACATCTGTAGGGAGCAACATTCTTCGTGTGGAGCAATTTTTACCTGCATTTCCTGTATTCCAACTATGCTACACAGTGGATGCTTATTACCTCGGTTGTGCAGACAAAGAAACTAGAATTTCCATAGCCAAAGAGGTTGACCAAGGTTATGCAGTAGGACCCACACTTCTTACTGCACCTCTGGCACAGGCTAGAACCATAGGGGCAGCTGACGTGACATGTTCAAAAAAGAACGCAGAGCTCTGGGTCCCATAAGACCAGAGAGGAGATCCTGGTTTCACAGAACCACCAATCATCTGCTCTGCCATTCCAGGCCCTCTTTCCCCTCACCCTTCTCCCAGTGGGAGAGTTTGCCATTTCCTGTACCAGGTCCTCCCATTCTCTGCAAGAAACAGTGAGAACAGGAAAACATATTTTACTGCAAAAAAACATTCTGGGCTCACAAACTGTCCCTTTGTCTTACGCTATGCCCTTTTGATCTGTTATTTCATATTCTTGAGACTCTATTTCCTGGTCTGTGAAATGGAAGTGGAAGAATGCCACGTGGCCACAGGCGTTAGTGTGTGCTGT
Organism: Capromys pilorides; assembly: GCA_004027915.1. NCBI lineage: Eukaryota > Metazoa > Chordata > Mammalia > Rodentia > Capromyidae > Capromys > Capromys pilorides. Next base: position 10,588 of record PVKN010008377.1, read on the forward strand.
GGGTCCGGCATGCACCAGGCACTTGGTGAACACCAGGCACCGCTATTCTCCCTTCAGGCCCTTCTGGGTAGCTAACTTCAGCCAACATCTCCAGTAGCCAATATCTCCCAATGTGCACACACAGCCTTCAGTGCTGATCATTTCCAGCTCCCTCATGGGTGTCTCGGAGATTGAAACTAAGCCACCAAGTGCCCACACCCATCCCACGGTCTACCACACATCTGCTACTCCAAATTCCTCTTCCTGGTGTCTTAGTTCTCATTCTATGTATTGCCTTTATCCTCACTCTTCCAATCTGTTCTTTCCAAAATTTGTCCCAAGAAATTCCCTTTTTCTTTATTCTGGACTCCTTGACTTATGCCCTCTTACAAGAATTCTTGATGACAGCACAGTGTACCCTATGGGATCTCTTTTGCTCATTGCATCTTCCGACTGTTGTGCAAAGGTTTATTCAAAGACTCAAATCTGTCCCTGACTCGTTGAAAATCCCTGTCTCCTGTGTGGTAAAGCACAAACCTTTTGCAAGGGATCAGACTGATTCCCACCCCTGCCAGCCCCTCATGCTCCTCTGAATTGTCTCCCTGTGGATTCCTGGCATTCCATACACAGTCCTTCCCAATCCTGGCTTGCCGCCTGATAGCTTCCCCATGCTCATTCAAGATTTATTTTATTTATTTATTTGTTTGTTTGTTTGTTTGTTTGTTTTGGCAGAACCAGGTACTGAACTCAGGCCCTTGTGCTTTCCAGGCAGGCACTTATACTACTGAGCTATCTCCCCAGCCCCTCAAGATTTATTTTAGGTGCTGCTTCTTTTACAAATTTTGCTCTGTTCACTATGGTAACTATCACTCTTCTTCACAAACTGCTTGTTTTTATCAATCCAGTCAGATGTGGCTTCCTTCAAGGGTCACAGATTTTATCTTTGTCATCCTTGGCATCTAGCACAAAGCTGACATGTAGTAGACTCTCAGGGACCTCGATGAGAGAAAAGAAAAGCAACTCATTAAGATGCTGAGGACCACACAAAAATTCACATGGAAGATTACTTGATACAAAAACAAGATTTCAAATGTCTTCCAGTTGATGAATATCCCACACATTTTACCACTTGACTTCCTTGAATTCTAAGTTTTATCTGTAGTTATATATCCTTCAACTAATTCTGTGTTGTCCATACCTCAAAGGTATTTATGGAAAACTATAGCTATAGTGTACAGCTGAACTGTGGTTAAGAGTTGTCCATCAGAAATATCAAATGGCAAATATGATCTTGAGGAATATTACTTTCTTCACAGATGGTACACGTTAATCGCTAATGTCATTTTGAAGGAAATAAAACCACTCTCCGGAGGTTTGGATGGTTTTCAGGAAAACAATGAAGTTAATATTTTTATATTGACCTAGAAGACATTGAAAGTCTCTTAAAGAGAGAGGATGAGTGGGGGATGCCCAAGGCAGGAGTGAAAGAAAGCAAGTCAAAGTATGTCGAGAAAGAAGAAGAGGTCCCACACAGCCAGGTGCAAGTGTCAGCTCAAGAGATGGGACTTTAGATTGTATCTCATATGCTGGTCCAGAGTGCTAAGGGATGAAAAATAAAATGTTTGGAGATTGATTCAGCAGTAATTTCAAGGAGACTCATCCAAAAGATACCAAAGGATATTCAGCTGAGCGGAAACAAATTTAAAATCATAAAAATGCACTAGGAAATACAAAGCAACCAATTTATTTTTCATTGTTCAACCAACACTCAGATTGTGTGAGTGTGTATAAATGGATAGTAAGGGAACCATTTGGAAAATGGTGGAAAAAATAGAATTCAGGAAGAGAGCTCAGGACCACGCTAGCTCAGAGGGGGCTGCTTCGCATGGCCAAGGAAAATGGAAGTCTACGATTTCACTTTTTCTCCTTGGTGTTATTGTTATATTCTTTGTGATGCAGGGGGTGGGAATTCATAACTCTCAGATGAAATATGTCATTAACATTGATTTTACATGGTCCAGACTTTGAGGCCTGGAAAGGTTTTGTCAGGATCAGAGGGAATAGAAATGGGGGAAAGAGACTTCATAAAATAAACGGTAGTGATGGAGAGGTTGTGGGAGAAGGCCTGGTGGCCACCTGAGAGGTACAGGGAGCCTGGCCTCCTGTTTATCTTACATTGCAGTTTTGTCAGAGTACAGAGAAAGGACTATCATTAAATAGACTGACAGGAAAAATAAGTCTTATTTATAATGGCCGATGGAACCCTCCATTGTGTAGCCATTTTTCAGTCACATAAGTCATCGCATAGCTACCTGATGCACATGGCCTTCCAGCAAAGAAATGCCTCAGCTGGTTGGAGTAAAGGCTAAGCTGATGTCCCTACATTACATTCAAGTTCTGCCTCTTTTTACTACAACGTTCAAGTCCACCATTTTGTTTTTCTCCTCAGGATAGGAGAGGCTTTCATCAGAACTTGTCCCTTATTTCTTTAATTACCTCTAATTAAACATGCTAGTTTTGGGGTCCCCAAATGTGTCTCTGGAACAGCAGGGGAGCTTGTTGAAATTAGAGCAGGGAGTCTCGCCCTCAGAGTCTGACTCAGTGTGTGTAAAGAAAGGCTGAGGAACCCACGCACTGGCAACCACCCTGATCCCCAGGGGGTCAGGGAGGCCTGAGTGACTTTGCCCCAATGTGACTCAGCAGGCAGGTAAGACAATCCACCTCCACCCCTACTTGAGCATGTCCCTCTGCAGGTCTGTTTTGTTTACTATTCTGCTAGGGTTTTGTTTGAGCCCTGATTTTTCAGTTCCTTGACAACAATTGGTCAATTGTCTATCTAAGATAAACTTGACTTTCTGATGAACCCTGTTTTTCTTCAACAAGGTGGAAAATTATTTGTTTCAAAGCACCTCATTAAGTCATAACCACAAGTACTCGTTCCGCCATTACTTATTGATCATCACCTAGCTACCCAGCCCTATGCTAAGTACTATAGAGGACAAGAAAGATAAAAATCCCTGGAGTTGTGTTGTGGTACCATGGAGACAGACAAAAGTAATGCAATATGTAAAATCATTTCACAGTGTGATTAGTGCTGCGAGAAAAATCAGCAGGGTCCTCTGGCAGCGAATCTTGGGGACCATGGATTAGACAAGGCGGACAGTAAAAGCCTTCCCAGCTAAAGGTGAGAAACCAGTTGTGCTAGGTACTCATAGCCTCCTTGATGATATAGTGCAAGTGGTCAGAGTATATTGCAAAACAGGAAATAACAGTGAGCTGAAAGGTGAGGCAATGGTGGAATGAGAACTGGTGGGAGTGGAATGAGCCCTGTCGATACAATGCAAAGTGGAAAATTCTTCTGTTAAAGGACAAGTGGCCAGAGAAGAGAGTTCATTGGATGTCAGTCACAAGATATAGTAGGAGAACCCCAGTCCGATGTAGAAGCCAGAGTCTTCAGTACATAGAGAAAAGGAACCAGTGCTGAAGAGACAGCAAGGAGACCAACGATAGGACACGAGTATCCCACAGAAGCAGCGGGCTTGCTGGGAGATGTCCCAAAAGCAGAGTGAACTGCAAGGAAATAGCTCCATATCTTCTAGCGTAGGGACAAATACTTCCAGAAAATGAGATTTCATCTACTTGAGGAAGTGCAGGAGATGCAGAGTAGGATATGGGGTGGGGGTCATTTGGAGGAAGCCATGGGAAACAAACATTCCAGAGGTCTCTAAACATTAAAGGGCATTTGATGAGTAGAGCATGGAAGGTCCACAGGGAACAGTCAGAGGACTAATTGTGCTTTTGTTTATGTTTGTTGAGCAGAAAAGAAAACTGATTAGGGGTATGTGCAGAGGCACGTACATTACAGTGGCAATAATAATGGGTGACTTGGGAAATCTTGAAATTTTCTAGGTTACTGCAATAAAGTAACATTGCTGTGACTATTAAAACAGCAATGGTAGTTTTAGAAATAGAAATATCATAGCAGTTTCATTTCAGACCTGTGCTAAGTACTCCCCGTAATACCTACCAACAATCCTATGACTTTTCAAACTTACCATCGAGTTGTATATTATTGGTGACAACTTTGTGGATTATAAAGCATTGATAGAAACAGAGAAGGTGCAAGGACTTTAACATACTGGAAGTCCCCACAGAAGACAGCAAACAAATGGTTTCAAAATTAAGAAGCCAGATAGATGATCCAACGGTACAAATGGCTGGAGAAGCTCTTTCATAGGATGATACAAGTTGCTACATGGTGTTCAGGGGTCATTCACAGGATCTTCTTGCCCTAGAAAGAACCAGCCCTTAAAACTCAAGCTGGAGAAGAGTGATTCCTCTAAGTAGCTCCATCCATAGATTTAGTCCTGTGATTTTTTTCATGTTAACTAGAAAATTCTAGAAGCCTTAAAGCCTGGATGCTATTAAGTCATTCATTCAACAAACTTTGAGAGCAACTACAGAACACTCCCAACACTGGAGACATAAATGGTACATGTAGAACTTTGCTCGCCACACCTCTACCCTTAGGCTTAAGCACCATATGTTACCCTCAGCATTTACCATTTATTTGTTTATTTTTCCAGTAATAAGCAGAAAACACTGTACATTCCTTTCCAGTCCTGTCTTCTCTGCAATTGTGCTAAGGTGAAATGAGATCATCTTACAAAGCCTCCTTATTTACCCAGGGTAAAAGACAAACATTTTGTTGAACAAGCTTTGTTCCTGTCAGAGAACATCACACTGCAAATCCCCACCCATGCATTTCTTTGTTCAACCACAAGAGCTGTAAGAATGGATGCAGTCAGATGAAGAGTACCTGTGAAGAGGACTGACTCATCCTCCAAGCAAGCGTGCTGAAATCTTTCTACTTCTGATGGGGATCTACATAACAGAACAGCAACTAGACTTACATTGGACTCCTTCATTATTCTTCTCTTGGGAAAAAAGAAAGGTCTCACATAAGCATGAAATTATGTGATATGATGTCTGTACTTCCTAAACTATTGTGATAAATGACTTTAGAAAAGTAAAACAGTTTCCAAGGGGGAAAATATATCATCACTTCTAAGCAAATGCTTAGAAGCCGAACTGGTCATCAGGATTTGGTAATTAGCCTTACTGCAATTTTTAAGTTGTAATTTAGGCTTTGAACGATTCTGCACATTCAGTTGCCCACCAGAGCAAGAACAATTTCAGTCCAACTGCATCTCTTATTACACTTGGGTGCACTAACCAAGTCAGTGCTTGAAGCAACACTTTCACTAATACCTCAAGAATCACTGACAGAATTGATTACTTTAAATCACACGGCAGTCAATGTCAGGGTGAAAATCCAGGGCTCTTTGCTCTCCATCCTGTGGATACCAGATATGGTTTTCCATTGTGTTCTGTGAAGATGCAAAATGATACTCAACATGCCTTGCTAATCTGTTTCTGGCAGCTTATACAAAATATGGTATATCTCAGTAGTATTTTTAAACAAGTATGCTAAGTTTCTTATCTACTATACCCACATTTGTGAATGTGCTTCCAACATTTCTCCTTTCTATTTTAACAGAGCTCCAAGCTTCCTGTGCCTGATGTTCTGAAGGAAAAAAAAGAAAATATTCTCAACTCTGAGAGACCTAATAGGAGCTTAACAAAGATCAGCATTTCACAAGCAGAGAGTCACGCCTTGCCTGAGATCACAGGGTCATCAACAAGAAAGCTGGTTGTAAAACACCAAGGAACTAAGATTCTTTCAATGCAGTCCAGTGAAATGGATTGGCCATTGGACATTCGACCTTTAAACAAAAGTTTAGTCAAAGACAACAAATGGAAAAACACTGATGAAACCCAAGAGAAACGTAGGTCCTTCCTTCAGGACTTTTGCAGGAAATACGGTGCAGTGAGCCATCGTCAATCACACCTTTTTCATATGGTGTCCAGGATCTATGTAGAAGATAAACACAAAATCTTATACTGTGAGGTGCCAAAGGCTGGGTGTTCCAACTGGAAAAGGATTCTGATGGTACTAAATGGGCTGGCTTCCTCTACATACAACATCTCCCATGATACTGTCCACTACGGGAAGCACTTGAAAAAGCTGGATAGCTTTGACTTGAAAGGGATATATACCCGCCTAAATACTTACACCAAAGCTGTGTTTGTTCGTGATCCCATGGAAAGGTTAGTGTCAGCGTTTCGGGATAAATTTGAACACCCGAATAGTTACTACCACCCAGTATTTGGGAAAGCAATTATAAAGAAGTATCGACCAAATGCCTGTGAAGAAGCATTGAATAATGGATCTGGAGTCAAATTCAAAGAGTTCATCCACTACTTGCTGGATTCCCACCGTCCTGTCGGAATGGACATTCACTGGGAAAAGGTCAGCAAGCTCTGCTACCCATGTTTGATCAACTATGATTTTGTAGGGAAATTTGAAACTTTGGAAGAAGATGCCAACTACTTTCTACAGATGGTTGGTGCTCCGAAAGAGCTGAAATTCCCCAACTTTAAGGACAGGCACTCTTCTGATAAAAGAACCAACGCTCAAGTGGTTAGGCAGTATTTAAAAGATCTGAGTAGAACTGAGAGACAGCTAATCTATGACTTTTATTACTTGGACTATTTGATGTTCAATTATACAACTCAGTTTTTATAGTCTACATTCATTTCCTAAACCTGTATTTACTTAATAATGCTGGCCTCAAATCAGCTACTGTACTTTTCCTCTAATTCTCTGTATGAGGGAAATTTAACTAAATGCAGTTGTCTTGATTTAATGGCGATTTTTACCAAATACCATGACAGTAACTGGCACAGAGCTCTAGGAAAATCACCTAACAGACATATGTAAACAACTTGAGTTGCTTTTAAATGTTTGGAAAGGAGATGCTTTGGCATTATGGATCCTATTGTTGAAGCAATAACCTAGCCAGCTGCTACATTAACTAAAACAGCCTTTTGCAATCATAGAATAAAAGGTCTAAAAGAGCATGAATGTGTATCTATACTCTGGAATTAATTATCTAAAATGCATGGATATATTTTTAGCAGTTTGTGGAACATTCATCAAACCATTGGACAGTTTTCTGACACACTGGAAGTCTTTGTAGCGACTATAATGATAAATTAATTTTGAAATGATATTTGGAGTTGGGCAGTTTACATTAAGTTGGAAGGCATTGTATGATTTACAATATGGCAATGTAGCAGAAAAGCAAGAAGCGGCTATGACTTTTTATATTTACCAACCAATAAAAAATGCACAGCATGCTAAGATCAAAGCAACAAAAGCAACCTTTTTCTGTTAGAAAACCTGAAAGAAATTGATTTTGTTTTCTTTTGAGCACTCCATGAAGAGACCAAATGAAGACACCCATCGAAGTTCTTCATTTCTGAAGCAGGCAGTTGAGAGGTTTAAACCTCCTAAATGTGCTCCTAATTCTGGTTTAATTGGACAGAGGGGAAATTGCTCCAGGATGGAATCATCATCAAAAACAAAAGTTGCCATTCTGAATACAGACCTCAAACAATAACAGAGTTTTATAAGAAAATTGTTCAAATCAAAGCATAATATGCATAGCTTTATATGTGGGATGCACTCTAAGAATAGCTTTTGTTTGCAGTCTAATTATTCAGGTTGGGAATGACTTTTTAAAAACTAATATACCACTTCAAAGATAGGGTATGTTCTAGAGAATAAACATAACAAGAGCCCCTAGAAATGTTTTTAATAGGCTTATACATAAGCAAATTAAGGTATTTTCTTTTTAAGTTTAAATATTCTATACTAAAAATGTAAAAATCATTGCAGTGAAATATTAAATCAATCTTTGGAAAATTGGACCATGTGTCACCCCATAAAAGTTATAATTCAGTTTGGAAATTTTTTCGTATGGGATCTTAAGCTATAAGACACATTGAGATGGGAAATTTATTTTAATTGCTCAACAATTACCCTAGTTAGTAAACCACATGTCAGTCAAACCTGGCTTAAATGCCTTTCTTGAACATTTTCCTCTTCTAAGCTGTCACATTTTTATCTGTAAATATTCAGTAATAAGTCTCAAAGAAAAGTAAGTGTTAATATTTGATAGTCTCAATTATTTCACTTTGATTTTCCATTTTAAGGCTGAGTGTTTATGGAGTGCTTCACTCCACACATACCTGCTGGTCTCACTTGTTCCTGCTATGCAGTGAAGAGACTACACAGGGCTGAGCAGTCCCAAGTCCAAACCCTTATAAACCAACTCGACTACACTCCCGCTCCATTCACTTTGCCCCTAGACCACACATCTAAGTTATATTTTACTTTAAACGATTTATATAAATGATTTGCCACATTATGTGGAATGGATTCCTAGAAACTTAGAGATACTGAGTTACTTTTTTATAAAGAGAGTATAAAATAACCCTTAAAACCTGACATTTTATTCCTAAATGCAAAGCTGGCTTCAGATAGAATCTGCTTCAGAGGGTAAAGAGTTTTATCAAAAGTATCCCTAAAGTCATGAAAAATGAAACAAACAAAGCATAAACCTTCCTTTTCATACCTTTTGAAAGAAAAACAACATGGAAACAAAGTCCTGTCTCTCTAATTGACATTTTAATGCATTAGGGAGGGTTGAATATAGCTAGCTAGATGATAGATAGATGATAGATAGATAGATAGATAGATAGATAGATAGATAGATAGATAGATAGATAGACAGACAGACAGACAGACAGATAAATAGATAGATAGACAGACAGGTAGACAGGTAGACAGATAGACAGACAGGTAGGCAGGCAGGCAGGCAGGCAGGCAGACAGACAGACAGACAGACAGAATGCTTTGACAGTGGAGGAACAGAAGAAAAAGTCATACCCAATGCTTCTTTTTTGATAGCCATTCTATACCTTTTAGTCCCTACTTACCTGGGGTTTTGCTTTCCACAGTTTCTGTTACACATGGTAAACCATGTCTGAAAACATTAAATGGAAAAATCTAGAAATAAATAATATAATTTTTCAATTGGGAACACCCCTGAATAGGAAAATCTCTCACCTACCCACCCCACCTCACCTGAAACATGATTCACCCCTTTGTCCAATGTGTCCATGCTGTATATGCTGCTTGCCACTGGTCACTTGGTAGCCACCAAAACTACCAGATTGTCTATCACAGAAAGATTGTCTGTTTAAGTGACCTTTATGTAGTAGCCTCAGGTTATATCACAGTGCCTATATAACTGGCCTCACATAGACACTATGCCATCTCATAACCCTAGCGACTACAGCACTGTCAGATACTTTGAAAGAGAAACCACAGTCACATAACCCTTACTATAATGTTTTGTCATAATTGTTGCATTTTATTATGAGTTAATCTTGTTAATTTGTTATGGTTCCCATTTTATAAACATTATCATAGGTAATATGTAAAGGGGAAAAAAACAATCCACGTAGTATCACCCATGGTTTCTGCCTTCTGCAGTGACACTTATAACAGATCTCTTATAAATGAGATGACAATCATCATGTTTCTTTTCTGACCCTTTCAGCTTAGCCTATGTCATTCTGAATGGCCCTTGATGCGTTCTTTTCCTGAACAAGCCCTTAGAAGCTCACTGATAGCCTGCTTGTGGGTTTCAGAGAGTAAGCCTGTCTTGTCCAGAGAGCAGCTGTATCTTGCCAACGAAGAACAAACTGCCCACGCAATTGCTCTTCACTTCAGATGACTTGTTTTCTATTGCTCCCCAAGATCCCAATCATCATCCGAGATTTCCAGTGACTTGAAATCCCCAGAATTGTTCTGTTCCATAGCCAGCACACACCGGCCTGGGTAGAAACACAGCTGGGAGGATCCCTGTTCTCTGGACAGTCATGCTCATGAGCTCAGTTTCTAATGGCCATGGACCAAATCCAGACTCATCGTCCAGATGTTCGATGCTCCAATGGTAACATTCACATGCTTTAGGTGCGATTATACATCTTCTAATTAAACCCGAAGGATCCTATTTGTTTTTCTAGGCAGCCATAACACTACGGGCAGGCCCTTCATTTTGTTATTTCCTTGTCTGGAGTTACCATTAAGGGAACAATTTCCCACTTAAATCCAGAACCACAGCCATTTCATCGGCAAGCTACCTATGGACATGCACCCAGAAACTGTCAGAATTTTCTATTGATGTATATGAACAGGATAACCAATTTTCTTATTTCCTTATATGTTTGAAAAGATCTATTAAGTCAACAGAACTGTGAACACACATGCTGTACTCAGTTGCTTTCTAATCTATACAATATTTTCTAGCCATTCTAGAGCTACTAGGTTGCCCTTTACAATTGGAAGGAGAAAAATACTCTTATAATTTATTCATGAAAAATTATTCTTTTGAAAGGTATCATCTCCTAAAATATAGTGTCTTCATCACATTCCTCATTATTAGGACAAAAACACCCAACACTGGCACTTAGAGGCCAGGTTGCTTTTGTTTCCTATTTTAATCCATGGTCAGGCAGCTCCAAGGCGGGACAGCATAGCAGTGGGGCAGAGTGGAGGCTAAGCGGCTCATGTCACAGTAGTGAGGAAGTAGAGAAAGTCGAGGCGGAGCCAGAGGGGAGATAGAATCTGTGGGGACCTTGTCCACAGCGTCCCACTCTTCCAGGAAGATCACGCTGCCAAACAGGTCCACTGTATACACCCCTCATGACGTGGTCACCATGCCTGTGAGCACAGGAGGCCTCTGGGAACCTTTTGACTCCAAACCACATCAGAAAAACAACATATAGAAGGAGGTATGGATACATTTGAATGCTAGAATTCCCTCTGAAAAGATCTCCCACTGAGTTAACAAATTTGGGATTAGCAGGCTGGGACCACAGTAAACATATCACAGCTGGGAGTTCTCCGTTGGCCTCTTGGGCCTCTTCAGGCTCTAGACCTTCATGGGAGATGGAGAGGCAGATCCTCTGCCCCTCGCCAACACTCACAGGATATTCTTGCTCACATTTGAAGAAAGGTTGGCCAAAGGTGTTCCATAGTCCCTCAACCACCTGAGAACTTTAGACCAGTTAACCCAGTCTAAGCCTATGCTAAGGGACATATCTTCTCAACTTCAATCCTAGTCATTTTAATCATAGTCCTAACCATAGTCCACATCTATTCAGCATTTAATGTGTATCAGGTGCTCTTTAAGAACTTTCTATTCATCACTCTACTTAACACCCATCCCCAATCTAATTAAGATGCTATTACAAGCAGCCCTCTCCATTCCCAGATATAATAAAGGAAATTAAAATCAAATGTGACTGTGTAACTTACCATAAAAGACAGAGTTGACAAGTACACAAGGAGCAGGTTAAAATCAAGTGGAAAATCCACTACCAAACTATTTTCTTAAAATGCTATAAATTTGAACATTTACATTTCCTTCCCCTTACCAACGCTAACGTAACAGTTAAAGGTGAAAATGCATCTTGCAGCCTCAATTTTGTATGCATATATAAATGTGCATGTGGCTAGCTATTATTCCCACTGAGTTAAACTGGCACATTCAAAGATTTTTGAAAAGTTTGCATTCCTCCCTCTGTACATTTTTTAGCCACTGTTGATTATGAGATGCATTATTTTCAAAGAGAATTAAAAAGTTCCACGAACAAATTTACCTAAGCAAAAACAAAATAGCTTTTTGACAAGAAATTCCAGACAAAATGAGTCAAGGTCAAAACAAGTCCTCTAAGAGAGAGAAGCTAGGAACTGTCCCCTTATAGGCCCTGATAGTCGCTGACTAGGCCTCAACTGCCGGCTTGTAGAGAAGCCCACAGGATTCCTGTGGGGAACTAAGCCATTGCCCTCTGTCTCTTCATCCTGAATTCTCATCCCCAGAGACAGAAAAGTGGCCTGGTAAGACTAAGCTGACTCGGAGCTAGAACAGAGAGCACAGTGACTCACCAACTGGAAACACCCTGAAGAGTGGTCAAGATAATTAGGCATGGTGTGTGTTGTGGGGGGGGTTCCGATCCTTGGAGGACACAATATCTGAGGGAGGCCAGGCCACCAGGATTCCACCAGGATTCCACAGGCTAAGGCCCGGCACCATGTGCTTCAGGGAGCGCTTACCACTCTCAAGTCAATCCTTCCTCAAGAACACGCCCTTCCATGCATTCAAATCCATCTACACTGTCATCTTTTTTCATGTCTAAACTTCTACCTCAAGTCTTACGTTCTATGTAGAACTCCCCTTTTCCTGTATATCTGGACATTTCTCATGTTCTCTCACCAAAGAATCTCCTCAGACTTTTCAATTCTGAAATCTCAGTTCTTCTGGAGCAATTTGATGAAAGTGATAAAAAGTGAATTATTCTCCCCCTCATATGACATACATCGGGCTCATAAATAAATAAACACAGGCAAGCACATCTTCCTCTGTGTTTTTTTTCACTTCAATTGCCCCACAAATATAGGCTTTCCATCATTTTGGGTTACAATTTCAGTCAAGATCTTTGCCTTTGATTCCCCTTGTACTGTGCCCAGCTGAACGCGAGACAGAGAGATATGTCAACAAGTGCCTGCGACACTTTCTTCAGAGATGTCCTTGCCTTATGGTTTTCAGGCTTCAACAGGACCAGTGAATCTAAAGAGAAGACATAAGCCAGGGGAAACGAGGGGAGAGAGCTTGGTCACACACCTTTTCTAAGATGACACACACCTTAGTCTGAAGGATAGTTTTGAACAAGGAAAACTTTTATAGTTCAAAAATAGTGCATCTTCTTTTTTACAGAAGAAAATCTTTAAAACCTACAGGATTCTGTGGATAATAAGAGCTGTTTGCCATTCCCTGGCTTTGTAAGGTAACACTGGAAACTTTCTTCATATATCCATTTTTTTTACCTGAGAAATGTGTATAATGCTTTGTGAACAAGAGGGAGAAAAAAGAGGAGGAAGAGGAAGAGGGGAGGAGGAAGAGAGGAAGGAGAAAGAAGGGGGTGAAGAAGGAAGAGGAACAAAAAACAAGCAGGGGAAAGTGAGGTGTGATTCCACCCACCAGTTTATGAATGAGAAAACTGAGTGTCAGAGCCAGAATCTAGGCAAATTCTCTGTGGTTTCCTGGCACAGACCACACACCAGTATCCCATGGGGCAGATCTGAACACAGATGACTTTGATTTGGCCTACAGGGTATTTTACTTAATTTTTCTTAGTTGCTAATATTTTGAAACTAGAACTTGAAACTGACCATGGTGGTATATACCCACAATCCCAGCATTTGTGAGGCTGAGGCTGGAGGATCATGAGTTCAAGCCCCGTTTGGGCAATTTGGAGACTTAAGTGAGATCTTGTTTCAAAATTCTAAAAAAAAATATATAAAAAGGTCTAAGAATGTAGCTCAGTAAAAGGCCTTGAGTTCAATCCATAGAATTTAATTAATTAATTAACTAATTAATTAATTTGGAACTTTTTCACTGCAGTAGATGATCCTACATTCTCGTTTGTAAAGCGAGATTGACCAGAAGTAAGGCTGGCTGAAGATCTCTCCTTTTCCTCACCCTCCACTAAGCCACCATTGGTCATTTGCTTGTGTGGCCCCCTAAACACCTCACACTTTGACTCTCACTCTGAGGGGCATGTTCTTCCACCCACCAAGCTCCCGAGGAAAAGGGCTCACTGCCGGCTTCCACGGACTGCGTCAGCCTTGTGCGATTCATGCTTGCTTCGGGGTCTCCTCCCTGATCAGAATGCTTCCTATCCTCTCATGCAGTACCCAATAGGCGCACTCCCCCACACACACAACATTTCATTATTTAAGGAAGTCCCTCCTGACCATTGGCAAAGACACCAGGTTGGCCCCAGGGTCTTTCTGTGGAACATTTCTGTCTTAGCCACCGGTCCCTGGGTCTCTGCCCGAGGCAGGGACGAGCCAGGCTCTCTTGCTCATGGAATCTCGGGGTCTGTGGACAGACTCTGGTTCCCACCACTGCCTTCACGCTGTTATTCTATACATTTCCTTTCAGAATGTCTTCCTGTTTAGAGGATGTACATTTCTTTATTCCAAAAGTGGCCTGTTGCCCTTCTGTCTCTGAAGATTCCCTCATTTGGCTTATAAATACCTTTTTACCTTTAATTCTGCCCTTCTGGGGTGACCTCAGCATACCATGTGCCATTACACTATCTTTGCTCTTCCTCTTTCCACTTCAACACATAGAAATTGTCCCTGAGAAAAGATCACCATGGCTCTTGTACAAAAATAGCTGAAAACCTATGGTGAATCACATTATTTCACCTCTTCATGGACTAAAAGTATTTCCAAATTTTAAAACACACTTTTTAGATGTATTATAAATGAAAAGGTACTAGAATGCTAACGTATCAACTCAAATTATCAATATTATTGGGTAAAGCAGGATATAATGTATTAATTCTTCAAAAAAATAATTAATGTATTACTGACAGTGCACTTAGATTAATTTTGGTTGAAAATAGAATCCTGAATGCTGCTTAAATGCATTGAATCAAAACCACCAGGAAATCTGTTTAATGAAGCCAGCGAGATAGCTCAGCAGTCTAAAGCAACTGCTTAGGCAAGCTTAGGCATGCACACAAGGACTGTGGTTCGTTGCCTGACACCCCAGCCCCAGGGTGAGCTAAGCTGGCCACAAAAGAAGAAGAAGAAGAAGAAGAAGAAGAAGAAGAAGAAG
>PVKN010008378.1:0-25231 GCA_004027915.1 Capromys pilorides
CAAAAAAAAAAAAAAAAAAAGAGAAAACCCAACAGCAAAAACTATAGTTAACCTAAGATAGCCAATAAAAAGCATGGGGTGACTCCACAGTTAGTTGGCTGGACATTTCTGGAATTAGCTTGAAAGACAAAATGATTGTTAATTATTCTAATGGAGAAATTTTGCCCTATAAATTCCTAAGTATCCTTCTGAAGGCTTACTGTTCTGTAGGTTCTGGGAATGTGGAGGTAACATGTTGGCAGCTCCAGTTCCTTGTAAAATTTGTCCTTCTGTTTAAGAGGTCGGATTCAAGAGAGGCTGGGTCATGCATAGTACATTTATGTCCACAACCCTTTTGTAACATGGGAACTCTGTTCTGATTGGTTGATATACCTGGCTAGGAGGTTCATAGTAAGGACCTAGTTTAACTAAACCTGAGCAGGATTGATAGGAGGATTTTCTTAGAATCTAAGCAAGAATTCATAGGTTATTTTCCACCAGTGTAGGAGGAATACTTGCAAGATGACATTCATGCCTGCTTTCCAGATTAGATTTATAAATTCCATTTTTGTTAAGTGTTTGAATTTATGGTTTGAGATCATGCTTTTGTCATTTTGTTTGTTTGAGGCTCACCCCAGAAACTTAACATTCTAAATGAAAACATTTAGCTTCTCAAAATACTTTGGTCTGGCTTACAGAGGTTAAGAAAATGGTCATTTAAAACTTAAACATGAAAATTGGCCTCTTCTTTGTGAGGTGGTTTTTTCCTTGCTGGGAATGTTACTTAGTAAGGGTTAGTGGTGCTGAGCCTCTCTGATGGAAGACACAGCTTTTCATTCTTTAATTCAACAAGTACTGATGGACTTTTGAAGGGTCTACATACAGGTAATGAGGAGTGGTATTCCTCCCCCGAGAATCTCATCTTACCCATTTGGACCAGTGTGAATGCTCCAAGGCATTATGTGGTAGTGCCAGTGTTGTGCTGCAAGCAGAAGAGAAGGGACTGTCTGGCTGTGGGATGGTGAAGGATGCTGTTATGGAGGCGAAAAGAATATTTTAGTGAAACCTCAGAGGGAGGGGTCACTTCAGAAGAAGTGGGGAGGATTCCATGTGGAAACCACAGAGATGGAAAAGTGCTGTGGGTGTTCAGGCTGTGGTTAGCACATCCAGATCTGTTGTAGAGAAGAGAGTAGTTACAAAGGTGGTTTGGGATGCATTATAGAAGGCCTTGAATGTTAGATTTAGTGCTTCGGCTATTGAAAAAAACTGCAAAGGGAGACTAAGAAAATAGTAGGGCTAGGGCCGAGTCTGTCTTGCTAATTGATGTGTTCTCAGCATTTACCATGGGACCTGGGAACAAATTTCAGCATGTTGGCTAAAGTGATTTGGATGGAGAGGGTCACCCCTAGGATCAGGTTAAGGAGGCGAAGCCCAAAGTAGGTAGGATAGGAGCAATAGACATGGAAAGGAGGAACCCAGTGACCTAGCATTTTACCGCATCGAAGTTATGGAAATTCGTGGGAGGAAGGCCCTGACACACTGACCTTTGCAAGTTGGCAGAATCATGGGCGATTAGAGGAAAAGAGACAGAAGATGATGAGAGCTTGTCAGATGTGCTGCAAGAAGATGAGGAGGGACTACGTGAGTTGGTTGGTTGATTCTCCTTCATCTCATGACCTTCTTTTACATTTCTCCTGCCAAATCTATGCTCCTGCCAAGAACCTCACAATTCTTTTCAACAGGACCTATTTGTGCCTGTGTTCTATACCCAGACCACAACAGATTTTGGCAGGCAGTCGTTTGTGGGCAGTGGTTTTAGGAACAGTTCCCTTTAAGGAAGGCGTTTAGTATAAGTGTGTGAATGGGTTTCTGTGAGTCCTGTTGCCCATGCTTTTATATTAGGCATGGAAATGATGTGAGTGTTGAATTTTTTCTCTTTAAAGGATTTCAACATCAAACATAGGCACAAGTTCTCTTGAATTATTCATCAGTCACTTAACTTGTGCTCGTCATTCTTCGTCCTGCTGGTTGTTAATTCTTTTCTCAGAGTTGGCCAACAAGTCTGGATAGGTTAGTGATTCCATATCCTTTTTGTTTTGAGAAATTTCTTGTAAACATAAGTCTTGAGTCTATAATTGTCTTGAGAAACTGTCATGTTTCAAAAGAAATAATTACTCCCATTGTTCATTATGTCCCTGATGAGCTAGCATTGAAATTACAATGGATGTGTTAGTCAGTGTGAATTATTTGTGTGTGACTAACCCCCACCCCCTGTGAGGCATGTTCTGTATTTTAAAGCGTTGCTGTACTGTTTTAGACACTTTTCCTTAAGCTGCTGTAGTTGAGTGAGAACAGCAGCGATAGCAAGGAAAGTTAAGTAAACATGAAATTAAAAAGGCCATAGAGTACATTTTGGTAAACCAAAATATCACTTGGCGGCATAAAGCCACAGATCCAGGCCAAAAGAGAAAAAAAAAAAGAATGAAAAGAAGGCATGCGGAAATGTGGTTTGACTGTCTGTCATGCAGTCTGTTTAAACTGTCAGAAACATACGTTGCTTTCTGGGCTGTTTTTTTTTTTTTTCCCCCCTCTGACCGCAGCTTTTGCTCTCCTTCCTTCTCACACCTCCTGCCGCACCCCCTGTATCTAGTGCTAATTTATGAGTCCTTTCAGTGTAGCGATGCAGTGGCCAACCAGCAGGACCAGCGCTCCTCCAGCAGGAGTTTGTTTCTGAAGCACGCTGACGCTTGAGTTCTGTGCTTTTGCAGACTTCACAGTCAGAAACCAACAGTTGTCCTTGTTCTCGGACTTCACGGTCTAGTTGGGGTTGAAGTCTTCTTTGACAGTGATGTCTAAGTGCTTCAGTTTTCTGAAAAAGTGATGGTGAGGAAAATTAAAACAGAGATTTTAGGAAGTCAAAAATTTAAAACAAAGTAGAATCATCCAAGGTCCTACCACTGTGTCCCAACTCTTAGCCAGGTGGAGGCCAATGGCAGATGCATCACTATGCCCTTAGTGTACGTGTGGAGATGCAAAAGAACTAATCAGGTTCAAAGGATGGCATATTAAACAAATAGCGTGCTTTTGCTTCCTTATAAAATACAAAAGAAGTGCATGATTAATTGAAATTTTAGATCTTTAAAATTATTTTTGATTTTTTTGGTAATCATAGTTTTTCTTAGTTCTGTATGGGCAGCCTAAGTATAGGATCTAGTCCTAGTTCATCTAGTAGATTCTTATCTCCTGAGAGAGTGTTTAACTTCTGTGAGTTTGAATTCCATATCCACAGAATAGGGACCAGGGACCGGATCCATACATTTTATCTATCTGTCTTTTTTTCTTTTTTCGTTCCTTTTACCTTTTGCCTTTTATTTTTTATCAGAGATCAAACTCAGGACCTCATGCTTGCCAGGCAAACACACCACTGACCTATCTCCCTGCCCCTGCACCTTTTATATAATGCTGGTTTCAGAGCCTCCTAATCTGAGACTTGAGTATTGGGAGGTTTCTAAAAGTTCTAGAATGCTTCTGGTTCACAACAGTGTTCAAGACCAGTGAATGAGAGTGGTGTCTCTCAAACTATTGAAATCAGAGTCTATTTCTGTAGATCTGAGTTGGTACCTGCTAGTCCCCATTCCAACCAAAGCTCAGATGAAACTGATTCCACTGGCCTACTGCCCACATGTTGAGTTGTAAGGAGCCAAAATATGTGCATAATTTCTTCTGCTTCTATGGTACAGCTTACATTATTCATGGAGCCTGTGCGCTATGTGAATGAGACCCTAGATCGGAGATGTTGAGGTGATGGTGTGGTATCTGCGCCACCACTCATTGCCTAAATTGCAGAGTTGTGCATCTTTGAACATACTGAATTCTCTAGGACAGTCAGCTCTTTGTATCCGGGCAGCCCATAACTGAGGATCCAACCATTGTGGTCAGAACACTTTAGAAAAATACTTTGTTTGCGTTGGTCCTTGCATCATCTGGCCATTATTCCCTACACAATGGAAGATAGCAGCTATTTGCGTAGTATTTACATTGCAGTAGGTATTGGAAGTAATCTAGAGGCAGTGTGAAGTATTTTGTTGGAGGTTATGGCTGCAAATACCAGGCCATTACTTAAGCATCTACAGATTTTGGTAACCACTGGAGACCCTGGGGCCAATGTCCCATGGATGCAGGGGGACAACTGAACTTGTTTTAGTTGTAGCTGGTGGTTGTTACAATGCTACAGAGAAGGGGGTCTTCTTTCTTCATCTGTTTGTCAAGACTGCTTTAGTGGTTCCTTACAATTTCAAAGTATTTTCCTTAGTCTTTCACAGGTCCACCTCTCGTATTGATCTCGAATTGACAGGTACCTTCTTAGAAGCAATTGGGGGGTAAATAGACAAAATGAATCATGAAATATGTTTTGCTTTATTTCTTAGAGGACATTCTCTAGAAGTTTCTTAAACATGAGTTAAAGCAAAGGCTTCAACTTAAATGTATATTTTATGGGAGAACAAACCCAGACACACTGATGTTCAGCATTTGTCATACTGTTCCCTAACCCTACCGCTTGATGCATTTTTTGATTGTTTTTAGAAAGAAATCCTGCTGATCATTTGTGGGCCTTTAGTTTTGTTCGCTGTAGCATACACAGCCTAGGACTGACTGGCAGGCCGCATGACCCAGTACAAAGGAAGACCTGTGAAGGTGTTTCTGGAGATGCGATTTCTGTGTCACGCACCCATTTTTTAAGGGGTTTTATAAATGATCATTTATCATCTCTTAATTAAGCCAGGAATGAAGTTAAGGGAAGTGCTATTTATTAGTGCTGTGTTGGAGAATTTTGTTGCCTTGAAGGGACATGCTTATCACCTGGCATAAAACCTGAGGCAGTGAGAAACTGGAATTTGAGGTTTAGGAGCATGGCTTTGGTGCCTCTCCTTGGGCATGGAGTCCACAAACTGGTGGAGCTGTGAATTGCTAAAGATGAGCATTGTGCTTGTTGCGGAATATACACTATTTCTTCATGAGCAGCACCTTTATCTTTGACAAGCAAGATGAGGTAAGCCCATGTAGCCAAATTAAACAGTAGTTGATTCACATCCTGTTATCTTATTGCTGATTTGGGTAAGAGTTTGGAGACTGACAGTTTTCTGTAGAACTACTTTCAATATACTTAATAAACAGGTGATTGGCGTTATTTATAAGTTAGGAATAACTCCTAACTTAGAGTTTGTAGAGTGGAATTTAAAAGATGAAAAGTAAGTTTAAGAGCAAGGGAGGTTGAAGAAGGGATTTATTTGGTTTAGGTCTGATGGGCACAGGCAACATATCTAAGGCAGTTGACACAGATCCACAACATGGGAGCTTGTGATCTGGTTAACATAAAATGCAGTTAACATAAAGTGTAGTTAACTTCTTCAAAGTGCTTCGAAATTCTCTTTTGAAAGAGTTTGTTTTTATTTTTTGTCATCTACCCAGTAGAAGGATCTTCCCTCTACTGCTGGGCATAAAGTTTCCTGCATCCAGGGCGAGTGTCTGTACCGAGAAAAGAGGAAGAGAAACCCTTTGCCCGTTGGGAAACAAATACCAGACACTACCTTTTCTGGGTCACAGTGCAAAAAAGCAGCCAAGTGGCAAATTTTCTGGAGCCAGATGGGACCACACGTATTCTAGTCCATGAAAAGGTCCTGACCTGTGTCACTGTACCAGTGAGTCTGGGATCTCTCTGTCCCTTAGGTTCCTCTGCTCTGTCCTCTTGGGCCCTACAGCCCTTCCCCTGCATTGTATGAATTAATGAGGGGTACTTTCTTAAGTGAGAGAAGTAACCCTAAGCTTGAATCAATACTTCACAGTACAGCCACTCAGTTTGTAGCACTATCTGATCTCAGTTCCATCTTAAAACAGAACTTCTTACCTTAAGGGATTTTATTCATGCGTCCTCTGTTATAAATATTTCTGCCAACCAAATGTGTTGCGGCTATTCTTTACATTTCATGGTTGTAGAAAGGGAGTTTGGAACCATTTGAGGATTTATTTCATATTGTGGTTCAACTGGATTAGTCATTTAAAATCACCCAGAGGATTGGGATTCCATAGTTGGATGGTTCGTAGCATCTGTTAGGTTTTCAGATGGTTTTGTAACTTGACTCTGAATCCTGTTGGTGCTTTTCCAGAACTGTTTCCCAGATAAGCTTTGATGTAAGCCCGTGACATAACCTATTCAGTGCATTGTATTCAGAGTTTGCATCTGGGTTTGTGAGTTCCTTGCTCCTCTGGTATCCAGATCTATTGGAGCCACACGTTACTGATTCTTCTGCCCAGTGCGTCTCCTTTTCCTGTCACCATGATCACCTTCACTCTCCCATTAGACCCTTGGGCATGAGGTTCTGCCGGCCCCTCTGTCTTTTTACCTAGCCTTTGCCTTCTTTGTATTCTTGGTGCTGGTTCATGTTTTAGAGCCCCTCTGTACACAAAGTTCTCTTAGTATTCCCAGAGTGCCTTTTCCTTTTCTGTGCATTTTACCCTTTCCCTTAGCTGATCTCATTTACTCTTTCAAGCACATGAATCCTTCGGTACCCCTGTACAGCCCAGACCTCTCCTCTGAGACTACTCTGTGTCATTCCTCTTGACTGTCTCATAGGTACTTAAACTCAAGAGGTCCAAAGTCCTATCTGTGGAGAGGCCAGTCCCAGTCACTCAGTTTCTTAAGCCCACAAACCCGCAGGGAGGCAGGCCTTTCCTGCCTGCCTGCCCTTGAGCATTAGTCATACATAATTAGATTTCTTGAAATCTCCTTTACTCCTGCATGGTGACTAATTTAACACTTTGCTTTTCTTCGGGTTTTATCTATAAAATGGGAGAAGAGTAATCCTAACATGGCTGTGACCATGAGCGGAGGTATCTGGCCCAGAGCAGGCTCTCCAGGAATGTCAGGATGCTAATTGCAATCATGATCAATAACCTTTGCCACCATATTTACAGTAATTTGCCATGAGTAATACAGTAGTCCCCTAATTGCTCTAACAAGCGGAAATAATCCTGGGCCAGTGGGCTTTTCTGGAGTGGCCTCTCTTGGGTGAGGGCCACTGCCCCTTGCTTTCTTCCTGCTCTCTTGTCCCATGCTGGCATAGCTGGCTGACCCTTTTTGGAATGGTTTCTCCCTTCCCCTGCCTGTCTCTCTTTTTCTCTCTGCATCACTTCACCCTCAGCTCTTCAGGGAAACTTTTCTTTGTTAATCATCCTAAAATACACTAGATTTTGTAACTTTTTTCACTATCTCAGTTGCTAGATTGTGGGCTCTGTCCCACCTGAGCCCCTAGTCTTTGATATGCTGTGTCACAGTATCTGGAGGGAGTAGTACAGTTACTGGAAACTGAGGCAAACATGTGATTCCTATAGTACCATCACCAGAGTCAGAAGGGATCTCTCCCACATCCAATTATTTTTGTTTCTGTGGCTCCTGTGTGCCCCACGTAGGACACCTAGCAACATGGTGCCCATTACTGTGTTTATTTCCACTTAGTCCTCTCCCTTACTGGGTTATAAAATGCCTCATGGGTCTAGATCAATTTTACATTCGTAGCTCTGTGTACAGTAACCCCTATTTAGAGTGGGATCCAGTACCTCTTGAATTTCTTATGTCTGGGCTGCCTTGGAATTTCTTATTGTTCCTATTCTGAAATTATCTTTCATCCTCCACCTTTCCTCTTGTGGTATGTTTTGTGGTTATAAATCTCTTCTTTCGTTCCACAGCCATTTAAACATGATCAGTGGTGAGAAAGGAAGAAATGCACTGAAGCATCTGCACCATTTTAGTGTTAGCATAGCTTTTCTAGGAATTAGGTCTTTGGTGCCTTCCAAATAAAGTTTATACTTTCTAGAGTGACACTCAGGACCTTCCACAGTCTAAACCCAGCAGACCCTTCTGGCCTTCTTTTCCACTCTGCTTTTATTGCATGCATCCTACACTCACTCCCGCTTAATGGTTTTCAATCCAGCCTGCACATTAGAATCACCTGGGGAACATTAGCATGAACTACTGAAGCCTGGGTCCCACCCTAGGAGAGCGAGAGTTAATGGCTCTGGGGTGAGGCCCTGTATCCCTCACTGTTAAAGGTCTGCTAGTAACCTTGATGGAAAGTCAGGTCTGGAAACCACTGACCACCTCTTTTTCCTACACAATATTATCTCCTCTGAGAGCTTTGAGGAGAAAAGGTTCCATAGATAAGGAAACTTGACCAGTATTGGTTTTGGTGTGGGTCTTTCCAAAGATGTGGAACTCACACCATCAAATGAAAGGAAATGCAGTTTGTTTAACTTTGTTTAATCAGAGTGAAGTTATCCAATCAGAAGCCTTTATGTATATAGTTCTTGTTAATAATGTCTATAAAATGCTTTGGGAGGTGATATTTGTAGCCACATGTCAACTTCTGTTTTTTTTGTGTGTTTGTGAAGATAGGATTCAACTGTCTGTAGCCCTGGGTGTCCCCTAACTTGGGTTCCTCCTGCCTCAGCCTTCTAAGTACTGGGATTACACGCTTGTGTCCTCACACCTGGCCACTTTGTCTGTCTTGATAATTTCACCAGAACTAGTCCCAGCCCTTGTCCTAGGGTTCTTTCTCAGACATCTCCCCTCTGTTTTATCATCTTTCTTGTGCTGCTCAGAACCAGAAGCTCCTCTTCATTACCACTCAGATTACTTCTGTCTCCTTCCTCTGAGCTGTGGGCTCTTTGGCAGTGGGGATCTGCTTGTCTTGTTCTTGTCACCCTGCGTCTTTAATCAGCATCTAAGATTAGGAACAGTAGGCAACTAGTATTTGTTGAGTGAACAGAAGGCAGTAAAATAGACGAAAAAGCAGAATATGTTTGTGGGTTGTGCTTCCACTAAAGTGTGTGTTTCAGTATCTTGAAGTGCCTGCATAAAATGCAGGTTTAAAAATGACCTGAAGTGTACAGTCAGCTCTTTGTGTCTGTGAGTTTCACATCTGCAGATTCCACCAACTGCGGATCAAAATGTTTCAGGAAAAATTGTGTCTGTATTGAATACATACAAATCTTATTCTTGTCATTTGTTTCTAAACAAGACACTATCTAGTGTTTACATAGCACTTATACTGCGTAAGACGCAACCCCATGAACACTGAGGGGCCACTGTACATCCTAAAAGAAAGGGGCGGAAGAAAGGGAAAAGGAATATGTTAAGGCGGAGGGGAGACAGAAACACTGTAGAGCTTTTGCAGAGGGGAGGGGAAGAGAAGTTGGAGGGAAAAGGGAGTGGGAAAGAAAGGGGAAAGTAAGAGAAGGAAGAGAATGAAAATGTGTGATGAATACTGACCACCTCCCTACAATAAATTAATCTTTACATACTGCAAGTTTGTGCTAAAAAAAAGTAAGAATATAGGAGAACAGGTAGATAATAGTTTCTTTTGATTTTTTTCAACTTTCTACTAGAGTATTAAAAAGAAAACTATAAATTTAAGCATAGTTATAGGAAAATGCAATTGTTTTTATGCTTATAGACAGCTTTTAGTCTGGCATAGGCCTCCCCTCCCCTCCCCTCTTCTCCCCTCCCCTCCCCTCCCCTACCCCGCTCCCCTTTTTCCTGTGATTCAGGGGAATTGGTTAGCCAGGCTCTGGCCCACATCAGTTAAGTGCCTGTGCACCATCATTGAGCTCCATCCCCAGCCTTTATCCAGTTTCTTAGCCAGACTGCTCTAGGTGGCTTCCTCTGTCAGCCAGGTCCATGTTTGTGTGTCACTGAAGGACACTAGACAAGGAGTCAGTGAATGATGGCCCACTTTTGTGTGGAATGCATCACTGTAAAGACAAAAACAAAATGAAACAAAAACAGGCAAGAAACTAGCTTCCTCTTAGTAAAAACTTCCTCATGATTTAGACTGTGCCAGACCAAGGGCATTCAATTGGATTTGGTCAGCCAAGAGGCAGCTCTGCATCAGAATCCCTAGGCGAGAGCTCAGATCAGGTTATCTGCTCTCCAGAGTTGAAGCAGCAAGTTGACACAGCACTCGTGGAGCTGTGAGGAGTGGATTCCTGTGGCCTGTCCTCCGCAGGTCTTCTCATGCTGCGGCTGTGTCCACGGATTTCTAAGTTTGACTCGCTTAATGTAGGTTTTGAGCAGGGTGGATAAGTAAAGTGAACTAGGTCTGCTGGACATACCACAGCTTGTGTAATTCCTGAGACCTGCTGTGGTATTTGGAACTGGTCTTTGTTTCTGAGCCCGCCCATGCCCTGGCTTGACTAGGGCCTTCGCTGGGATAGTTACTGTTGTCACACTGGTTTGTTCGAGGTTTATTCTGAACTCTGCACATAAGTGCACTCTCAGTATGTCCCCTAGCAAGGAGCTCAGATTCAAGTGGCTTACCTACATCTGGCGTAGGTAATTTTAGGAAGGTTGAGCTGGACCTCCTGGACTATAGGTCTAAAATGATCGTTTAGGGGCCAGGGAGATAGTTCCATGGCCCAAGTGCCTGCCTGGCAAGTGCAAGGTTGTGAGTTCGAATCCCAATCCTACAAAAAAAAAAAAAGAAAAAAACGATCTTTTAAAACACATATTCTTCTAGTGATTCAAAATGCAAGCTTAGGGACAGGGAGATAGCTCAGTAGAGTAAGTGCTTGTCTGGCAAACACAAGGTCCTGAGTTCAATCCCCGGTTCTGCAAAAGAAAAAAGAAACAGTATGAAACTTAATTACTCGCCATTCAGGAATTATCTAGAATGAATTTGCATTGCCTCTTGTTGCCTACTAGATTATTATTCTTTTTGGATAGCCGCACCTCCCGAATGCTAGAAAATATGGGTAATGAGAAGCAAAACAAACCAAATCAGAACATATGCAGATCTTCCAGATGTGTATTCCTTTATCATTAATGTGCCAAAGTATTCCGTTTCCTATCCATTTCCTAACATTTTTATACCTGCAAGAGAACTCGTGATATGGCAGCCACTTGTAGTTTCTTTGGTTCATTCACCAAGTACATATGGAATATCTTACGATACAGCCACTGGGCTACAGTCTCAGTCCTCGTTAAGCCCCTGTGCTGCTCTCTCTAACCTGTGCTCTGTGGTCCAGCTGTATCAATGAGCAGCACTTTGGAGTTATATGAGAGTATGGCTTCTCAGCGCCTTCTGTAGTCTAAATGTTAAGGCAGTTTCTGGGTGATGCACGCTTTGTAGTTTGAGAAGCACAAATCGGATCTATGTAAACCACCGAAGAAGTAATTTCGCTTGATTACAGATAGAAGACAAGGCTGGGTCACGGCAGGAAAGCAAGTCTCCCGTGTGTTTTGGACAGATAGGTAAACGCAGGACAAGGCCTGAGCGTAAAGGCATCTAGAGTGAGGGGTTCTAGACAGAGGAAATGCCAGTTGCAGAGGGAAGGACTCAGCTCAGCCCTTGCTCTGCCTTTTCTTGGAGCCAGACTCTCAGTTTTATTTGCCCACGGTACCTGGACCTGGGAGCGCAGTGCAGTGCATGAGGGAGAGCTAGCTGGGAAAGTGGGGAAGGCGCAGAACTGTGGCTTTTATAGTTGCCGGCCACTCATGTGCTCCTAGGAACTAGAGGACAGGCAGGAGGGTTGGATGGTGACTAGGCAGTGATGGAGTCAAAGAGCTGGGATTTTATGTAGTAGAAGGGGCGAAGGAAAGTGCAACAAGCTGTGCTCAAATTGGAAGGAGAAGAAAAAGACGTCTTGAGAAATGTGGTTGTTGGCGATTTAGTGGGAAGGGGATGTAAACAGGAAGTAAACACAGAAAGAAGTTTCAGTTTAAGAAGAAAAGACTTTAAAAAAATCTGGTGTGGCCCTTAGTGTATAAAAGGTGGCTTATTGTTCCCCTCAGAAAAATACAGATGTGCCTGAGGAGAGCTTGTTAAGCCTCCTTAGCCAGTTCTGTTCTAGTGCTGTGTCCAGATCTCCATTTTTATGTATTTTTCCCATTCTGATGGTATGGGCCACATTAAGAAAAGTCAAGGTGAATGACCTCCGTCTGCTGTGGACACACCGAGCTCCACATCACTGTGGATAAATAGGAAGATGTTTAACTCTAATCAGGGCTCAAAGGCATCTGTGCATGGTGGGGGGTGGGGAGAGAGAAAGGAAGGGATGGAGCTGGAGAGGGATGAGGGAGGAGAGACCAAGGAACAGGTCCAAGTGCGAGACGCAGGGCAGAGTAGCACTGAGGAGAGGGAGCTGCATCGGGAGAGCCAGGGCCCCTCGGTGCTCGCAGTAATCAGCCTCCTCTCCGTTGTACTTGGTTCTTTGAAGGCAAGGTTAAATTCAGAATTTTCTTTCCCTGCTCTTTGTGACATCCCAACTTACGTTCATGCTTTTTTCCGTTTTTCCTGCTCCCTTCTCTGTTGGAGCTATTATAACCATGATCACATTAAAGTGTTTTTCCAGACTGGACAACCAAAATGATTTGACCCTGTGTGAGTAATCTGATGGCTGGCACAATGATCACCACTCACAACCTTGATAATATATTGTTTTCTGGATCATGCTTAACAGTGGAATATCACTAAAACACAGCCATCAGAGCCCCGATGTATGTAGGGTAACAGGCACATATCCAAGACTTGCCTTAAATGACTTTCTAAAAACTGAAGTGGTAAGAGGAAGGGGCACCTTTTTAAAAAAAAAATTTTTAAAAAATCCATTTTTACCTTTAGGGGTGGATTGAAATAGTTCATGAAAGGTAGGCACATTGGTTCTTTAGAAAGGACACCGTCCTGCATATAAACTGTAGCATTGTATATCATGTTGGACGAGCAGGCGTAGTATTTGATTATATTCAGTTTACTGAGTTCCACACTGAATACTTTATAGCACACTCAATGTGCAGTAAAGTAGCATAAATATGAGTAAACACACAAAAAAACTTAAGTTGTGTTATGTACATATACCACCTCCTCATAATGAATTACCTACTACAAATATGTATTGTAAAAAAATTAAAGAAAAATAAAAATTTCCCATAGATTCAGCAATTCCTGGCAATTATTCCTTTATTATAGGTCAAACACAAAGCATTCTCAGATCTTAAGAAATAGTCTTCTATATTTAAAGAAAAAAAGTTCGGGAAAGTTTTTCTGACTTGTCTAATGTGTGTGTGTGTGTGGTTTTTTTTTTTTTCTTGGTCTCCCATTTCTGAGTCTACATTCCAATTAGGTTTATTTCCTTTAGTGTGGGCAACCTGTTTTACTTTGTGCAAAAAATTTGTTTTTATCCATTACATGTTCTTACTCCTTTTGCTAATTTTGAATTTTGATGTAAAGATAAAACATTGAATTGTCATTTGCATTAGATTTCTATTATAACAAAATCACTGAGATAATTAACTCAGAGGAAAAGATTTTTGGTTTATGGTGTTGGAGGTTTAGTCCTTGGATAGAGGATCCTGTGGCAAGGCCACCATGGTGGGGAGTGCATGGTGGAGCAGAACCTCATGGAGGCTACAAAGTCCAAAGAGCGAAGTCTGGGATTCCAGTGTCCCCATGAGGGCCACACCCTTGACAACCTAATTCTCTTCTGGTAGGCAGTTCCTGAAGCTTCCCCTGCATCCCTGAAGCACCACAGGCTGGCAAACAAGCCTTTAGCTTGCGAGGTCTGAGGACGCATAGCCATACCATAGCATCAGCCTAGAGTCGTATTTTTTTTTTTTTTCCTTTATGTTTGATCTGGCATTTTATCAAGATAAAATTATTAGCCCTCAGATTTTTAAATGCAGGGTCAGGCAGATATCCATTCCAGAAGTTACACAGTTTCTTCAGAAAGTTATAAACAAAAAGGATTCATTTTCTGATTGAAATTAAAGAGCAGAATTAGTCTTGGTTTTCTAGCGGTGAAGTACGAGAAGGTTGTCCCATTTGTTCTTACTGTGGAAAAAATTTCAGATGGAAAAATAGAAATTTTCCGTCACTTTAAGTGTTTGCATGTAATGCATAAAGGTAGATTCTTGATAAACATTTCATAAAATGAGTTCATCAGTTAAAGTTGTTGGCGAAGTTGTTTCTGTGGATCATACAGCTAATAGTGAAATGTTCTTCAATAATGTTTTCCTAAAACTGTAATTGCTGTTTTTTGTAAGTTGGGTGTTCAGATGGTTTGTTTCAATAGTACATTTATAATGTTTTTGTTGTGATTAGGAGCTGAAAATTCCAGGAAGCAATTTTTAAACCTGCATCTGCTTTTGACACATCTCTGTGACTACTAGAATAAAAGTATCATGTATTCGGTCATGTTTATTATGTAAAAAGTTTCTTTTTTTAGGAAAACATACACCGAAATAATGTAAATATTAGATTTTCATTTTGTCAAATTCATTTTAGGGAATGTAAGTGAATTAAGGTATTGAATTAGCTGGATTTTTTCATTTGTCTTAAACAATTGGTGTAACTTCTAAATATAGATGCAATGGTATGTATTTGTAATTTGTTACTTTTTAGTCTGCTGATTGAGTAGTGCCACTCTTTTAGCACATGGCATTCCTTTTAGATGATTTGTAGTAGTTCATAAATTTTCCAACTGTTCTTATGTGTTGGAGTGTGAAAATAAAAGTGATGCAAGAGTCTTCTGCAGTCCTGTGTGATTGCCTGGCCCTGCTGGTCTCCCTTCAGGGCCCATGCTCATGGTGGAGCTAGGCTACAGTCCTTACAGGTCAGGTGTGGTGTGCATAGTGGAGAGATTTTCCCAGAGTGCCTGTCTTTCTGTTCTTCTAACATACTTTGCCCAAATGGGGTTTCTTGTCCAGTTTAGCAGGGATAGTTCTTGGTCCTCATTGGAGGGTAGAATAAGGATAAGAAGGACAAATGGAATGGTAGTGAGCTCCAGGTATAAAAGTGTGAGCAGCTTACATTTTTTAAATATCTTGATAGATATGATAATATGTAATAGAATTGTCAAATGTTAATGTTTTTGACAAAGTACCACTGCCAAAATTATCTTTTTTGTTACATTTAGACAAGAACAATTGTCCTTTTGTTGGGGCCATTAGTACTGTTTGGAATATCATGGCCATCTAAAGGCTGTAGTTTTTAGCTTGGTGTCCATCAGAGTCTGAATACAATAACAGTACCCAGCAACCTCAGCTGCAGTATTTCAGAGCCTCTGCCTGCTTAAACGAGCGATCAGTGAGTGCACCCGCTCAGGGGTGCATGACCCACATCACCTATAAATGTGATTGGAAGCTCCAGAACTGGCAGAGGCTGATGGATGGCAGATTAGAGCCCTGATTAACCATGTGATTCGAAGACTGGGAATATATTGTCTAAGCAAGATTCATCAGATGCAATCAGAATTTCAAGTGGTCAGATGAAATTCAAATGCGTATTGTGGCTTTTCCTCCCCTACTGCTTTTCCTTCTAGGTTGCAGGATTGTTTTTTTTTTTTTTTTTTCTTCCTCTTTCCCCAAAGCTGAAAAATACTTCTTTGATGAATCTGCTCCTTACCCTAAAGCTGTCTGTCTGTTATTCATCAGAAAGCAGGTCGCAGTTCAGTGAGCAGAAGAAAAGATTTTAATAGAAGCTGTGCCAAGGGCTGTAATGCATCATTTTAGGGCCCTAATTACATTACAATGACAAATATCAATGGTGACAACAGCAATAACCTACATCCTTTAATGGCTGTGCGGGAAAAGGAGTTGGGGCCCCACGCCATTAGATTAGACTCAGTTTCAAAACACAGGCCATTAGAAGTGCGTGTCCACACTATTATTGGCGGCTCGCTGAAGCCTGCTGGAAAGGCCTGTAAATAAATGATGTCTCCCTAAAGCTGGGCCCTGTGGGACAAAAGAGGCAAAATTAGATGACCATGGAAGCGCAGTGTTTCCGAGGCAACTTTAGCTTTCAAAGTGAGGAATGACCCGCTTAATTTTATGAAATCACACACAAATCCCACCCCTCTGGCTGCCAATTAGCCTGTCTATGAAAATCCATTGGCATGACAACTTAAAGAAATTAAGAAGTCTTTTAAACAAAAGGAGACCTTTAAAGAAAAAGTTGGGCTTCTATCTGCCTTTTTATGTGTGTGCTATCATGGCTTTCCTTTTCACATTTGTTTTTTAAGAAAAGTGAGTTGCTAAGACTTAAAATGGCATGGGTTCAAAATTAAGGACCCAAACCACTTTTGGTCTTTGTTTTGCCAGAGGAGTAAGTTTCCTGCATAGTTTTTATTGTCTAGATTATGTAGGCAAACTACAGAGCTCAGTTTTGTATTGTGCCCACACATTTTTCAGCCCTCCTAGCAAGGGACTATTTTATTTATGTAAACAACATAATGAGGAAAATATGCTTGGCAGATGGTTCTGAGCATTAGAATCATCAGTTTGCTCTGCCCCAAAGTGTCTCATTATCTTTTATTCTCACCCCCTCTACCTTCTCCTACAAAAAGCTTAACAATCAAACGCCTTTGAGCAGCTCTGAGCGTTCAGCCTCCTGAATGCTACTCTATTTTCTTGGCTCACCCTGGAATTTCACCCCTTAACCACTATGCTATGTTCCTCCAGGTGGAGAGTGATGTGGTGATTCCCTTTGCAGCTTTTCATGGTGGTTTAAGCATTCTTAAAGGATGGCTAAGTGCTCCATGGGGCCAGCGCAGTAAATTAAATCAGGTCAGCACAGTTGGGTCCTTACTCACTGCTGCTTGTTGGTGCTGAGTTTTTGTCCATCGGGTTAGGAATGCAGGCTGGAATGGAAAGCTCAGGTTTGAACGTCAGGGTGCATTTGTGTTTTCTGTGGGCTGGCAAAGTTTTTTAAGGTGCTAGTGTTTAAAAGATTGCAGAGCTGCAAAGTCAGAGAGGTCGCTGAAGAAAAAGAAGGAAGCCTAGATTTCACAAGGAGTGTCGCTGCCATTTTAGCAATGACTTAGCAAGAAAAAAGAGCATTTTTGTCCTCAGATAGCAGGCACCGACCGTGGATTGTGTTTAAGAACATTTTAGGAATAGTAATTAGGCTTTCTGCCTTATACTTCTTTTCCCATCAATCATTAAAATATAAGCTATTTTGTATGTGTATATGTATACAAAAATACATGTCTACTTATCATAGCTTATGTAACCTAGCATTTGAAAGTAAAGATTCAGGTAAACTTTAGTAAAGTTTGAGAGAAAACATGCAGTAGTAATTTTCTTTTTATTTTATTTTCAAAATGTAGCTATCATATTTTATTGATGTAAGATTTCTGTACTTTAAAAAATTTTTAGAAAATAAATTTTGTTACCTGACATTGTTGGGACTTTTGCAAATCTATAGTAAAGTATAGTGTTCTCAAGGATGGTCTCCAGATAGGCTCAGATTGCTTTCTGCTAAATATAGTAAGATTTTAGCATGTTGCAAGCCTCTACAGACGGACTGTCCCACTGGGACACATTTGGAAAACTTTATGGTTGAAAACATTCCCTTGGTCAACAATTTGTAACTAAGAATCTGAACTTACTTGGCTGACTGGGTGCTGTTTTTTCAGATTGGAAAGTTAAGTGTGAAGTCGCAACGCCATGTTTAAAGGAAAGACCACAAATACTGGATTGTAATGAGTCAGTAATGGAAAGAACGTAGGGGAGAATGTATGTTTAACCTAAGGTCTTAGGATTTTATGAAAAACATTACAGTGAGCAAGTTTCCTGATGAAGGCTTTTGGAAACTGATTTGCAGTACAGGAGTTCAATTTCTTTTCCTATTGTCCTGGTACTTGAATGTTAACTTTTTAAGATGCATACTGGTTAATAAATTACGCTGCTAATGTGACACTGTTGTCAGTGTTTCCCCCTAATGGGCTCACTGATGAGGTAGTATTTCTCTTCCTTAGGAAACAGTTCAGCCAGAATATAAAGTGTGTTTTCATATTATCCTGTTAATATGTCGGGAATCTGTAACCAGCTGACTGTTCTCTTTATTGCTTTCTTCTCTCTTTCTCTCTCTTTTTTTTTTCCCCCCGTTTCGTTTTGTTTTGTTTTTGCAGGCAGAGATTGTCAAGCGGCTGAATGCTATCTGCGCGCAAGTCATTCCTTTCCTGTCCCAAGAGGTAAGACAGTTGATTTCAGGCACAGGGCTAGAAGTTGCCACTCTGGTGTTATAGAAACAGACTGGAACTGACCTTGGCATTGGTGTTTATATTTCACATTTCTGAGATATATTGTTCTTGTTCCAGCTTCTACACCTTCTTAACCATCAGTGTTATAAGCTTTAAATCTGTTCATGTAATGGAACTTTTTACTAATGTGCTAAGCAAAATTCAATTGTTAAAATACTTTGCTGTCATTATATGATGTAGTGTTGCTCAGAATTGTGCCTGTTTGTCATCATGACATCTAAAAAGGGAGGCTGAAAAACTCAGGAAGACAGGAGCTTGTTCTACACTTGTGTCAGTGGGCTTTCAGAGGGAGTGAAAGAGGAATTGAGAGAAGATTCTTCCCTGATAAACGAGCTAATGTAACTTTTGGCTAGCTGTTTTCTTAAGTTACTTGTTATTGCCTGGTAAAGTCTTTATGCTGCCTTCATGTTTGAGAAAAGAAATGAAAGCTGGACTCAGTAAATTTATTCTCTGAGTGCTACTTCTCTCAAAATTAGGCTTTGCTGACAGAGCCTTCACAGCTGCCCTGGCCTGGTGTGTGGCCTGCTGGTTTGCATGCTGTCAGCAAAAGCACACACAGGTTGGAGTGAAGACCTGCATTTCCAGGGTTGATGGCTACCTGGGGGCTTCCTTTTCCTCTCATTTGCCTTTGGAAATGACAGTTTAGAGAAGAGAACTATTTTACTTCTGAACCCTTCACTTGTTTGGATATGACCACCTGTTAAGAAAGAACCCCATCACTATTGGCGTGTCTGTGTGTTTTCAACCACAGTTTCTGTGTGGTGAGATCAGGAGGCACTGAGGTGCTTCCTCTCACCCTTTCAGTTCTGTGTTGTCTGTCATACCAGCTGCCTACCAGTAAGCATGTGAGAACTCAGTATTTGAGCATGTGCATATATTTCAAATATGCTGATTGCTATCTTGGACTTACTTGGTCTGCACTGTGGTAGGCTTGACTAACCAAGGGTACCCTTAATTGATCATATTCTGGGGAAGGGCACATTTGTGTTCATAACCTTAAATTTACATGCTTTCCTGGGTCACAGAAAACAAAGGTATCTTTTCTCCTGTCTCTTAGATGTGACCACAAAGCCTCCACCAGTGTATTCCTATTTGCCTATTTTTACTTAAGGATTTGTTTGTGACTGGATTATGTGGTATGGTGAATAAGAGTGTCAAAGGGCACATTTGCATTTCTTTAGGAAGCCCTGTTGCCCCTTGCTTGGTCTAGATGAGAATATATGTTTTACTTTAAGCAGCTCTGTTTTAGGGATCTGGAGAATGGAAAATTGTGTGACTACACAGCTGCAGTTAACTGAGGTGGTATGCCATATCCCAAGGTAACTGGAAGAAGTTAAAGTTCTCCCTGGGATGGTATTACACTTTGGGCCATTGTAGGTGCAGACCCTAATTATTGTGACAGTTTGTCCCCATGACCTGTCTGCTGGGTCCGTGGATTATACTAAGATGTGGAAGGTGGTGTGGGGGTGTTGACAGCTAACTTACCCACAGGTAGTTTTCCCACAGGAGTTAATGTAGTGTGAGCAGGCCCTGTAGGAGCAGAATTCGTGGTGGTGGTGCTGAGCAAGACTGGACTGGAATTAATTGGATAAGGAGGGTTGTCCCTTTGGAGGAAAGCCAAGGATACCCTAGCCACTCCTTTTGCTTTAGGCTGGAAGGGTAGATATCATACATACTGTCATCATTTTAACCATTTATTTCCCTAATGCTTGGACATTTCTCAGTGGAAAGTCTTGATTCCTGTATAGTGACCTGCATAAGGTATCCTAATACACTGTAATTCTGGATATATTTAAGCTTTTTATTTTGGATTTAATTGGCTTTTCTTTTGGCCACAAATGTGTTTGTTTAAAATCGTGACCCCTCTGATGGTTTTGTCTGAACCGAGGCCCACTCACTGCCTTTCCTCTTCAGGGCATTTTGTGAGCATCAGACTCCTCGCCTCTTCCCTGAGACCAGATGGACTGTAATCTGGAGGGAGGGGAGGAGGCAAGTTATTAGAGGAAGATGAATTCTATTTCCTGTCCCTTCAGAGGCATGGGAAATCACTCTTGCATGGCTGCGCGTCACTCGGTGCCAGGACTGAAGGCTCTTAATCTGATCTTTTAACACTCGCGCTCCGTGTGACAGTCTCTCTGCCAAAATGGCAGCTGTGGCATTAGATTTTATTTTAAAATGCTTTTATTTAAAATTAAATGATCATATTTAGAGAAAAGAGGAAATATTCCCTGAAGGCTTGTGTATGAGCTATAGGACAGTGACTGGAGGGATTTTGAACATCTAAAAGCCAAGCTTTTTGGAGTTTTCAACAGGACCGAGATAAATTTACATATGTCTAGATGAAACATATTTTAAGTTTAGACCCCTGTATGCTGCTTAGTGTACCTGCCTAGTATTATTTGTGTGTCCCTTACCATTTTCCTAACTGAAAATCCTCACGTGCTACTGAATGACAGTGATTAAAATTTTAAACTATAAGACTTTTTTTTTTAAAGGAAATGAGTTATATACTTGTAGCTCAAATGTATCTGAGTGAAGTTTGTCTGCATATAAAAATTACACAGATTTCTTTCTACTATATCTTTTTTTTAAATTATAGCCATGTATATTTGGATGATCTGTCTCTTAAGATCTTAGGTCTCAGACAGAAAACAAGCAAGCGCTGCTTACGAGTGCTGAGAATGTCACAGGATGCCTAATGTCAGAATTTATGAGCCTTCATCTGTCTGAAGCTGTTCTTTTTTTCCACTTTATTTTTGGCTGTTAGAAATTGGTTAAGAATGATCTATCTTCTCCTGTCACAGTTTTTCTTCTGAAAGCACATGTCGGGGTAGTAAGTGTGGGCGGCTCCTCTCCCAAATTGGGTCTCATTTGCAAAAGAACTGTAAAGTATCAACTTGTAGTTGGCAGTTCCATAAACAGGAAATGCCAGGATGAGGATGAGGCTTGGGTCCAGCCCTTGCCTCTCTCTTACAGAGTGCATGGCTTGCTCCACCCAAGCTAGCTGCATGGCCTTGAGGGAGATCTTTGTTTCTCGAAGCCTTAGATTTCTCATCTGTGGGATGGAATTAATAATAGCATCGAACATACTCAATGGCTGAGGATTACTCTGGATTATACTTGGATACTTTAGCACATAGTAAGTACCCTCTGCTGTGAACTGGTGGTTGTGCTATGACTGACTTGTCTCCTTTTGGGAGGACCTGGAATCAACTGTACATTCCCCTTGTAATTTGCATTTTAGAAAAATATACATTTGTTGTCTTCCTCTTGACTGCTCTTCTTGTAGAGGAAAAAAATGTGTAAATTAAACTGTACCTAGAGCTCTGAATGAGCTAGTTTAAATCATCAGGCTTTGACTTGTTTTATTCATCCTTGTGGCTTCTCATTAAAGTTGAAGGATGCCATGAGAAGCTTTCTGGGAACCCCCATCCACTCTGCCCTGATTCCAGGAGACACCTTTAATGGGGTTCTGATGTGGGAAGCTCTGCACCACTGTGTCTGGCATGAGGGGTAGTAGCATTTTTGCTAATTTTAAATTGGATTAGCTCTGTTTTGCCGGCTTTGTGCTGGGAAAGTTGATCTCTGAGCCTTGGTATTGCTACAGAGTGAGAATAGTGACTCTGTCTTTCTACTGTGTGTGTTTGTGTGTGTATGGGATGCAAAGCACTCGGCAAGGAAGTGCCCTTTTCTCTTCCCTCTCTGGCTACTGTACTTTCAGGAAGCTAATATTCCAGGTTAATCTAGTCCTGAGGCATCTGGAGAGGAAGAACTCAGTGAAAGCTAGGCAGAGTTCAAAGTAATGTCTCAGAGTAGGCTGGCCAGCAGACCTAATCCTGTGGTGCTGCCCCAGGGACAGTGACCTCTGCATGCATTATCTTCCAGAAGCAAGTTTTTTTTTAAGTTGATGTTTATGTTAACCTACTAGATTAAGTGTTAAGTTTGAGGTGCCCAATTCTGGGCGTGATCTGATCTGGAGGATATTCATGCAGCCTTATTTCTCTGAAAGGGTCATTTTTGAGTCAGGCAGGATATGTATGCTTTATGGAAACCAGTAAGTTTTACTAAGACCTTTGAGAACTTTGGGCTTCTAGTATACTACAGATCAAGAGGGGACATGGTTTTTTTTTTTTTTTTTTTTTTTTTTTTTTTTTTTTTTTGGTACCTGGGATTGAACTCAAGAGGGGACATTTTATTGCAAGTTTTAATTGAAATATCTTTCCCCAGGATGGTTGTATTTTTTAGAAACTTGTGACTGTGATGATAAGGAGCAGAGAAGAACCTGAGGTCAGCCAGGTCTAGGCCCAAATCCTGGCTCAGCCCTTAGCTGCCTTTATAGTGTTCAGCAAAATAGGTTGCTTTCCTGAGGGACCTGTACCATAAGATTGTGATGTGAGGCTTACTGGTAAGGTAGAGGACCTAGTTGGACATTTGGCTGGAGATCTGAGAAAAAGTGGTTTAATCAAGATGAAAACTTCACTGTCACACACTGGCCTAGGAGAAGCTATGACTAGTTTGTGACTCCACAGTGTTGTGTTGATGTTCATTGTACCTCCATCGTGTTTTACCCCAGCTGGCAGGAAGGAGAAAGGAAAGGACATAATCTTTGTTATTAAGGGATTGATGTTGAAGGGGCTGTGTTCTTGTTCTTCTGCAGTGTTTACCACCTAATTATTGCCTCCCAGGTAGCTACAGGACATTTGGAAATGCAGTCTTAGCTGAGTGACCACTGTGTCTACCTAAAGGTGTCCTGTAAGACAAGTATCATCAGAAAACAATTGCTAATCACTTCCTGACATGGTGCTGTGCACAAAAGAAAAGTAATGGCTTTTATTGTTATCAGTGCAAAGGTGTACCATTACATGAGAAATAGTACCTCTGATTGTATAGTTAGTACAACTCATGTTTTAGTTCCTGAAATCTAAAATAATGCCTAGGTCTTGTTATAGAAGTCTTCCCTACAATTCAGTTTGGAGAAGAGTCAATTATTGGGAATTATTTAATCTTTCATATATTCCCAGAGGATGAAAGGAGTCTACATGGGCCTCCTAAATAACGACAAAGCCTATAACCATTCATGCTTATTCCCGTTAGAAAAAGTACCAACATAGAAGACACTTTCAACTGAAGGATGGGTTGTAGAAGATTATGCATGGCCTACTGTATTTTATAGTGGATTTGCTGGAAAGAAGATTTTAGAGTATAAATGTTTCCTGGAAAAGTTTTTCAGGAACTCTCTATTCTTTCCTCAGAGTGCCTTATTTTGTAGCTGTATTCTTTATTTGAGCTAGACAGTGTGGGATCCAGATTTGACATTTTCTCTCCTCAAAAGATTGTGGCAGATACACTGAGTAGCTCACTTTTGGTTTGTGAAGTTTTAAGACAACTCAGAAAATATCTGAGATTTATTGTTTTTTTAAAGTTAAGTTGATCCACTTTAATACCTTGGCTACAAACCATTTCTAAACCACAGCCAGAAATATCTAGAAATGTGTGTTTATTTTATTGGCTAGAGAGGACAGATGTGCTTCCCAAGGACCATTGGCTTCCTAGTTCCCATTTCTTGAATCCATAATCCTTGTTTACTTTGCAGAAATAGCCTTCCCTTTTAATTTTGCCATCAACAAGTTGCTGCAACTTTTTTCTAGTAATGCACTATCAAGGAGGATGAGCATTTACTTCCTTACTCCTGTCATTCCATTTCTAGTTTTTTGTTTTTTGTTTTTTTTTCTTGGAAGAAAAACAGAAGCACAGCTCCTTGGAGCTTGTTTAGAGTCTTATAAGTGAATAGAGCTATTTTCTGTAGATCTTTTATTTTACATAAACAGTGGTTGATAGGTGAAGTTTTTCTTCTCCTCCTCCTCCTCTTCCTCTTCCTCCTCCATTTAATAAAAGTTCTCCAGTCATTAGAATTTTTAGACTGTAAAAGGAAAATTAGGAGTGAAAACTTGTAGGCTTCTACTTTTATCCTAATGTTTAAGCGAGGGAAAAGATAAAGGTGATTGTAGTGGCTTAAATGTTGTCTGGTACCAATTTAATTTTAACCTAGAACTTGGTTTATTGACCTGCTTTTGGTTTGCAGTGTTGGGAATGGAGCCCAGGCCCTTCCCACTCTACCTCCCCAGGTCATTTTGGTTTTTAGTTTGAGACAGGCTGTTTGTTACCAAGTCACTTTAGTTGCTGAGTGCAGCTATCACCTTGCCTTGGAACCCAGACAGTGCTGGGGTTGCAGTTACGTGCCACTGTGCCTGACCCCATTAGCTTTTTTAATTAGTACCAAATTCCATTCCTTCCAGAATTCTGTACATCCGTTTGGTTGTTGTTCATTGCATTAAATGTTAGAAAATAATACACAGTCATATAGTTGAGATAATGTGAATTTATTTAAATTACTATGCCAATCAACTAGAGTAGATACTCATTTCAGATGTTTCTAAATTTGTGTTTTGGCAATGCCATGAATTCAGTGCTTACAATTTGATGGAGAAAAACAGTTCCACTACATTTTGAAATAGCAGTGTAGTTCAGGTGCTATTTGTTTGGGTACTTGGGTTAATATGTACTGAATTGTCGTGAACCACATCCTGCATGTATAGAATATTTGAGAAATGGAAGTTGAGAAATGTGATCAGTCATTTTCCTGTTGTGCCTCAGGGAGGAAATGAACAAAACATAGTGTCAGTGCCTGGTGGCAGTGCTCCCACCTCACGCTGGCACCAAGGTAACTCCTCTTATTGCTTGTTAACTTTGAAAGGAGCCAATGGCTGGTGATAACATAGTTGATGAAGCCGAGCTTGGCTGACATCACAGAGATTCCCTGACAAGCTGGTGTCCCCATGCCCATCTTCGGAGAGCTCTCTTTGAGCTCCAGCAGCCCACACAGAACGTGTCTGAATGTGTCCCGATGGCGCTGTGTCCGAAGAATGTGTTCCATGAATAATACTCATGAACTTTAGTGGATTTGATCCTTATTTTTGATTTTCACATCAGGTATGTGAAAATCACTTAAATATTTACCTTTCACTTAAATATTTTAATATTTTCCCTCATACTATTGAGTCAGCCATCGGAGAACACGCTTCTGTCTTGTTTCGTGGGCTAGTCTACCTGAACATGAATTATTGCAACAGTTGAGTTTTAGTGAGATTGTTATGATAGCATT
>PVKN010008379.1:0-25230 GCA_004027915.1 Capromys pilorides
TGGGTGGGTTTTCAATGAGTCAATGTTCAAATAATGTTTGTATGAGCTCTCTGGGCATACCTTTCTCATCTGCCAGTGTAGAAACCCAAAGGAATTTAAGAGACAGACCCTTTTAGACTTACCTTTCTTGGAAGCTAATCCAGTTTCCTTCACACTGTTCACATACAGCCTTCGAACACCATCTTCTTCCACAGAAGAAAGTGAAAACCCTAGGAAACACAAAGACAGACCCGGTAGGGCTCATACCTTCTGAATGTTTAGTAAACAACAGGAAGTACCTGCTGGGAACTAGTAAGGTATGTTGAATGTTTTGGATTACATTTTGGAAAGAGTATTTTTTTTTTCCCCCCTTATTTGTTCTGTTTTACAAAGAAGAAAAATGTATTTTTAGATCACTCTAAAAGCAGTCATTGCTCATAAAAACAAAAATCACCAGCTGCATCAGTCTTCGACTACTACCTATTAACACAAGTGGAAGAAACTATTTTGCACCACCTTGCTGCCTGTCATTGTCAGGAAGAAGTGTAAATGTCGTTATTTTCCCTTTTCCATACCCTTCCCTATGCACACAGGAAGATTAGCACAACGTCCTTACACTTTCCTTATCTAATCTACATCCCAGGGTACATAAAGGCTGTCCTATTATATGATGCATGCTCATCCCTATGTACTGCTAATGCACAGTGCTTTAATTTAATAAAATTCTACAAACAGGGACAAGCAGTGAGTCATTTTGCAAATCCTATTTCCTGTTGTAACTGATTAACTGACTTCCGTGCTAGTCACAATCACAAGATTATCAGCTAATCAGTCAGGATGTGTTGCATCTTTACAAAGGGAGATGGAACAAACAGTTTAGGGGAATTTGAGCGCCCCCTATGGTTAGAAGACTTGGTCACCTACTTCTAGAAAACCTCATGGGAATCTCTTTCCTACTCAGCTAATAGAATGTTCACACCAGTTTCTACTTTCCTGAAGGAAAAAGGTCATGAGTAGACACTTATACAAGGGAACAAGCATGATTGTAAAGAGCAGTGGTAACTCAGCTCTGGAAGAAATAATTCCATATTACAGTTCTCTATGTCCTTGCTGGAGGCAGAGGAGGCCTTCAGCCCCCAGAGGCAAACTCCTTGCCAGAGCACTGCCCACTGGCCTACACCCTGGGACTCCCTCTGGTGGAGAACAGCACAGAGCCGCCCCTATGGCTCTCCAAAGACTTCATTTTATTCCATTTTGAATTTGATTTGTATAGAAATTTACAACCTTGAGACTAAACTTCAAGATGCCTCACAAAAACATGTTTACATACGAACCATTTTAGAGACATCAACCTCAACAAAAGTACGTTTATTTACATTTCACACAACTTCATTTTTCTTATCTATTAGAATAGACACAGAGTGAAGGCCATGACATAGGAAAGAATGAGCAGGATACATCAAAACAGGCATTTCCTTTCTGAAGTGCCATAACTATACAAAACTCTGAAGGCATTTTTTTCAAAATGAGTACTGTGATGGGGTGCTAGGAGCCAGCCTGGTAAACAGTAAAAGACAGAAGAGACAGAAACAGATCAAAAAGTATGGGGAATGTCTAAAAACTGATTACAGTAACACCCATTACCATTAATTCCTCTTGCTT
Source organism: Capromys pilorides (assembly GCA_004027915.1). NCBI lineage: Eukaryota > Metazoa > Chordata > Mammalia > Rodentia > Capromyidae > Capromys > Capromys pilorides. Next base: position 1,642 of record PVKN010008379.1, read on the forward strand.
CAAGCACATTTATCCCATTGTTCTTGCCACTTTTTGAAGGAATTCTAGAAGTCCTTCTCAATGACTATGTGGAGTTGGGCTGCCAGTTGTGAATGGGTTCAGAACATTTACCTTCCATGTTCTTTGCCACCTTGGGGTCGGAGCCAGAAGTTGCTCAGTGCCAGATCTGGTGAACTGGAAGGCTTTTATGAGCCTGGCTTTCTGTTGGATGGCACCCGACATTCATTGTATTTTTTATCATACCTTGTAAAGGCATTCATGAGAAAGGACTTTCAGAACTACTTCAGAAAGTGGCAAAAATGAGGGCCTCAGGATCTGAAACAAGTGGGAGGACATGAGGGGCACTCATGGCAATGTGTCATTTTCTATAATAAATTTTTAAAATTTAATCATTCAAGGTATCTCGATCACACCTCACAGGTGGAGGTGACTCGGGTATGCATTTAATCCATTCCTTCTTCTGCTTGACCTTCACTTTTAATAATCAAAAAACTCAAAACAAAAAGTGAGGGTGAGGGAACTATCTAGCCTGAAGACTGCAACCGACTATGAAACACTGGTCCAAGGACGCCGCTGAGCGGTTGACCAGACCTGCCACTTCTTTGGGGAAATCTCCGTGATGGGAAAGAGGACACAAGAAAGGAGAATGAACATAAATTTTGCTTTGAAAACCACTCAAGGAATCCAAAATGTACAGATATGGACAGTACTCTATGCTGACAGAATACCACAGGCCACCCATGTAGGGAGCAGGCCAACAGATGCTGTTCTTAGGGTTCCAGAAAGACAGCCGCCCTCACACCTCAGTGTATACTTCATGCACTGTGGTGGGGTCTGAACAGTGGTCCCCTACATTAACAGAGATGAAGAAAATGCTGAACATCCTACAGCTGCTTTTTGTTTTTTGAGGTCATTATGAAACACATAATGACCATAACCATTAGTCAGCAAAATCAGATTTGTTTTCCCTTTCGAATAGGAGAGCAACGCTCCAATTCTCAGCAAAGGACTCAGCATAGATCAACTCTAACACAACTCGAGGACTGCCAACAGGGGCAAGGGACTTCACTCTATCTGACCCCAAGGGTTCCCAGACTGGAAGGCAGTCTGCAGCAAAAACAGGAAGGTAGCGTATGTGACAACTTGGAAGATGAGCTGGAGAAGGAAGAAGTGATTAAGATAAAGGGATAAAACCGAGAAGCCCACACCCTGCACGAGCAGTGAGGACCCCTCCCACTAAAACTCAGCACCTAGGGAAATGCAGCACAGGACACCCAACAGAGAAGGACCCAACACCAGAATCCAGCACAGTGCGGACACCTACACTGTGAGGAGGGCACATGGTTCAAAACAAAAAGTGTCCAGGGGAGAGGAAAGGCCAGCGGCTACAGCAGTGCACACACCACCATCAGAAGGTAGACTGTTTACCCATCCAGGAGCCTGGGAACTAATTTCAACAGGAATAAAGTGGTAAAGCGGAGTGGAGAGAAGTGTTAGCTTCAAATTCACTTAGTCAGCTGGACTGTTATGTCATGCTTTCTTCCCTAAAGTTCTACACTAAAAAGAAGCCTTTGGTCAGTGTCATCAGGCTGTTTCACGTTGCCACAGAAGGCCCATACATTGAATTCAATCTGTAAAGGGAAGCCACATTGAGTGAGGTGTGAGTCTTGGATGCGCAATCTGGATTCCTGGGGAACAGGTTCTGAGGTCACAGGCAAGCAGTTCCCTCAGGATTGGAGGGCTTGTTTGCCTTCCCATCAACACGCTATTGAAACGACTTATCCCAACACAAACCCAAGCACTGAAGGGTGGCTTGCCTGAACCTACCAGTCACACACAGCAGGGTTCTCCAAAGTCAAGTTCAAAACTAGAGCCACTGACAGGAAGATCAGGACACAAGTTGAGACAGCCCCAAGAGCACACACAGCAATCTGGTGTCACCATAACCTCCAAGCAGGGGACCCTGCCTTATATTAATGTAGTGCAATTATTATTATTATTTTTTTATAGCCTGCTTAGCCTGCCCTGGGGGTAGGGCTGGCACAGCATGTGGTGCTGGGGAGCGAACCATGGTCACTGCAGTAGACTAAGCTTTCCTAAGCAGGCACTTTAGACTGCTGAACCATCTCATCAGCCCTGTACTGCAATTATTATGAAGGACAGGAAACTTAAAAACACCTTCTTCTTTACATCAGATAGTTTAAGAAGCACTGTTTATAATACTGTATAGATCTATGCCTGGTCCCCTGTAATACCTTCCATGTGGGAATGATAATGCGTTCTGGGGGCAGTTTGGTTATTTTAATAAAACTATAAAAAAGGATATGAAATACAATGGTTTCCCCTTACTTGCCATTTTATTTTTGATGATTTTGGTTACCTCCAGTCAAGTTTTATTACATATATATTATAATTACTTCCTATTTTATTTTATTTTTTATTTTTAATAAGAAATAACAATGGGACAGTTTCACATGTTTAGTAGGACAACCACAATAATACAATTCACACTGCTGTCTTCATAGTAGTTGTTCCACGTACAAGATGCAGACATGATAACTTTTTTAAACACTACTGGTTCAAATATTTCTTTTCAATGAACGGAAAGTAGTTGTATACACAGTCCAACATTCCATCATGGTAGTGGGTTATTAGGAGAACTGGCAATGTCAGAAGCTGTTGACTTGAGCCTTTCACAGCTCAGCATACTAATCTGGCTTTACTTTTTATGCCTCATGGTTATACTTTCCTGCTGGGTGGTTAAGGCCAAGTTAAAGCAAGACCCATATACTAAAACATATAACTTTTCTATCTTACAAGCTCAGTCAAATCCCCTCAGGATTAACTCTGAAACCATGTACAGTGTTTTGCAGAACTTTTGTCAGTGTCAGTCATCTGGATGAGTCAAAGCCATTGCTTGACCAGTTCGCTCTCTGTGAAAGCCTGAGAGAATGTTTTCTGTCTAGGTGACTCTCCTTAGGCTCACCATATGTTATCAACTGCTTTCCTCTGTGGCCCCATAATCTCCTTGAACAGAAAATTTGGGACTCCACTGAGTTATTGGATGTTACAGTACAGGTTCTCTTATGTCCAGTATAAAACTATTTTTTTTAATGTATGTGGTATGGGGTCTCACTGTGGAGCTCAGACTCATAGTGATTCTTCTGTTTTCAACCTCCCCAGCACTAGGATTTACCAGAGTGCAACACGACCCTGAGTCTTAGTGATCAGCTCAGCACCTTGAGGGAGGGGCCAGCAAGGTATATGGTGCAGGGGATTGAACTCCAGTCCCTGCACCTGCCTAAGCAGATGCTTAGTCGACTGAGCTATCTTACCGGCCCTATTATAATTATTCTACTGTATTACTAGTTATTGTTAATCTCTTGATGTGCCTAAATTATACATTAAACATTATCATAAGTATGCATGTATGAGAAAATACTGTGTAGGACTGGGTATGATCTGCCATTCCAGACCTACGTGGAACATCACATATCCTCATGTACAACAGGAAGCTGCTCTACAGTGGTTTTAGGTCCAGCTTCTATTTCTCAGACCCCATATCATTCAGTCTTACAGCAGCAGTCCAAGAGTTCTGAAATCCAGCCTTCTAGTTTGCTAGTTTACCCTGCTCAGTAGAAATTAAGTACACCAAGAAGAAAACACACCATCACTGCAGGGCTTATGTTTTGGAGGCCAAGGCGTTTATACCCTAGCCACCAATTAAAGCTTTAAAGTCACACTTCTGCCACATAATAAGTCTTGCATACACTGATTTTCTGTCATCAAAAATGTCCTCCAGCCTTCCAGATGTCTTTAGTTTTAAGGTCAAGCAATAAATAGCGTGAACTGTAAGTGGTCAGGGCTTCAAAAATAGCTCCTCTTTACGGGACTGCAATGCTCTAGTGAGTACACTGTGGTCAGGACCGGCTGCCTGCAAGGGAATGCGCAGAGGGAATACAGTGGCCCACTACTCAGCGATGGGTTTGAAGATCCTCCGACTCTAAAAGCCGAAGGCTTGAGAGAGATATTACATGTGCACAGGCACTGGTCCTCGCATAGCTTCCCCAGGAATTGTGATCTTCTGCCAGTAGAGCAGAACCATGCTTGCCCACTCCTGTCAGGAGCTGTGGCCACGGCTCACTTTGCCCAGTGGCGGTGCATCTGCCACCATCTGCTATACCCCCTCCTCTCTTTTCCCTCTGCAAAGCAATTGACACCCAGGTGGCAGCTGCTGGAGCGCTGGGCATTCCTGTGAGGACAGCCTGGTGTTCCAGACAAGCCCAATAGGATGCATGGTGAGCGTGAGAGAAATTTCACTGTTTGAAGCCTATCCTTTTGGTGACCACTTGTTACCTCAGCTGACCCTGCCCCTCCTGACTGATACTGCCTAGGGTGGCGTTCCCCACCTATTTCACTCAGTGCCAACTCTGCTACACTTGAAGCCATGCAGTGTAATGCTAAGAAAAGAACAGTAGTCTTGAACATACGGAAAGGATCACATATGTTACTGCACCGGAATGTAGACAAGTGTTAACAGAGCAGGCCTGACTGCAAATCTCTGAAAAGTTCTGCTTACTCCATATGGTCCTTGGACGGCACCTGGGAACATGGATGTGGGTAGAATTCCCAACCACACCATGATTCCCTGGGCCTTACCTGTACAACAATGTGATTAACGGTTTGTGATAGAATTTGCTTTGTGCTAGGCAGTCGGTGCCTACACGGTGAGCCTCTCCATGGAAGCTCTGAATCCCTAGAGGATTTCCCTAGCGAACAGCATTTCCCAGGACTGTCCCTGTCACTACTGCTTGGGGAAGTAACACCATTCTCTAGGATCCCACTGGAAGACGCTTTGCTCTGTTGTCTTTACATTGGTCAATTTGCTGCCTTTCTAGGGAATCATCAAACCTATAGGTGACCTCAGGGACCCCCAATACCACATCTTTACTTTACTTGTGAGGAGAAAAGTGGACAGTGCCAACGCTTGTGAGAGTGGTGTACGGAGCTAATGTCTTTGTATGTGAGGCACAGCATTTGTAAAATCATCTATTCCCACTACCTCATTTTCTTCTTAGGATGGTAAAACCCCAATGATCAGTTAAGAAACGTACAGCCTTTGTAGGTACATGTGTAACATTTCATCTACAAATCATCCCAGTTTTGTGCTACACAGCAACAACGTATTATTTTGCTTCAGTTGTGTTGTACTCTTTTCTGAGCAACAAACTATGGGAAAACTCTGCAAAAATACTCAATGTACAAAACAGTCACTCTGTATGTCAATGGCTGCTATGTTACATATGTAAGGAACTTTTTAAAACTCAATTCAAATACAAACTTCTCTTAGCAAGGTTATAAATCTCTAACCTTTGTTGACAGACTAATAAATGAAACTGGGATTTTTTGTATACCTCGTCAATCTTTTAAGAGCAACTATTTCCCATAGGAACACTATCATTTTAACCATTTTTATGCATATGTATATCATGCATCCACTGTCTCTTCTTGTGATGTCCAGCTTAATTTCATATTTTTTTTTTTTGTATTTTAGGGAAGGGTCTACACAGTGTTCAGGGTCTCACTCCTAGGGATCCACCTGTTTACAGCCTCCCAAGAGCTGGGGTTACAGGCGGGCACCACCATGCCCTATCTCAATTGCCATCTCAGTGCGCCCTGAGGGTGGAGCCAGCAAGGCAGGCCTGGGGATTAAGCCCCTGACCCCTGCACCTGCTTGCAGGTGCTTTAATCCGCTGAGCTATTTGGCCGGCCCTAATTTTTTTTTTTATTATTATGGATGGCTCAGCCTGCCCTGGGGTTGGGGCTGGAGCAGCATGTGGTGGCCAGGATCAAACTTCAGTCCCTGCTGTTGCCTAAGCTTTCCTAAGCAGGCACTTTAGACCACTGCACCATCTTGCTGGTTCCTAATTTCAAATTTTAAAGCAGAGATACCAGCTATGAGTATCATATTCCTACCAGTAATAAAATTAGTAGACTTCATTAAAAAAGAAAAAAATGTGTGGCCTTCACAGTGCTGGAGTAGAGATCGCCTTCTTTCTAGTTGAATTTCCATAGCACAAGGGCCACATGTGCTCCCCTCTAAACAGGGCTTTTCACTGAATTGCAAATAAGTGCATGTTTGCGCAGGAAATGCCTCAACTGGAAGGATAAACACCGAAGATCAAAGGCAAATGAACCTACCGTAATTATCAGTTGCTGCATCTGACTTCTCAATCTGGATGTTCTCAGTGACTTTTGGACAAATCTCAATTTCTTTATACAGCTGCAAATGGCAAAGAAGAGCTCATTAGGATTTCATTATAAGTAACTTCTCAGGAGTTATCTTCATTGCATAAAGCTATTTTTTTCACAACTGTTACACAACTACAAATCTACACTCTACCACAGATTTTTATTGAATAAAGCCTACTATAAGTCAAAGTAGAAACACAGAGCTCCCAGGCCTTCTTACTGAAGCTCCACTTGGCTGGGCCACCAGAGCCCTGAAAGCAAATGCTGAGTTAATCAAAATCAAAATCTCTTGTGCTGGTAGGGGTCTGCTCATTAAAACTAAGAAGAGATTATAAAGACATCGTTGGTATGAGTTTCATAAATTCAGGGGAAATCTCTTGCATCTTTCCCTCTCTCTACACACATCTATTCAAGTGACAAGCTCACAGGTACTCTAATAAAAAGCACTGAAACTGACCACAAATTAGATAAGTGCAAGATATTCTTTTAACCATTGAATCATAAAAAAATTAACCACAAAACTTTTTTAAAAATTCTTTTTTGACACAGCATCTCCCTATGCAGTCCAGGCTGGTCTTGAGCTCACTTTACACTCCAGGCTAGTCTTGAACTTATAAAGATCCTCCTGCCTCAGCCTACTGAGTGCTGGGATTACTGGAACGCACCACCATGCCTAGCAACCATAAAACTTAAATATACAAATTAATCAGCACTGCGACATCCAAGTAAGCCTTAAAATGTTATTATATAAACTCAAAATAAAAACAATATATACTTCATGTAAAGGACACTATCCTTTAATTGCTATTTCATTTTCACACATTTGGACGTATCAACTTCAAGACAATAACTTATAAAATTGCAATTATGTTGTCTTTGCCTCTTATGTTCTGTGAGACAATAATGATCGCCAATCTACAAATAAAGAGTGGAATGAGAATAATTTTCTAAATTCACAGATCCAGTGTGTGCAGAGGTGAGATCTGAATCTACGTCTTGCTGGTGCCATGGCAACTTCCAGCAAGAGTAACGTGTTAAGAGTGAAACCGAAGGTGGTTTGATTTGCATACTTCAGAAATATTTCATACAAATAAATAGCCTGATTAGAAGAAACCAATTACGCTGACCTTTACTCCAGAAAATATTGCCACTACAATTATAGAGACAAATAAAAAGCACTGAAAGTTCTTTAAAGTTTACAATGTCCAGCATAACACCACACACTGCTCAATAAGACATTATCCCCTGTGCACTCTTCAGTGCAGTGGGAGCCGGGGCTTTATTTTTTAAGCATTCCTGAGAGCTGAATCTGTCCTCCAGGTGGCAGTATGCAACTGTCTGCTCTGTCTCCACCAAGGTCCAGTGGGAGGGCTGTGCAGCTCTGTGAGCAACCTTTGTTTTCTTTCCCAATTCCACCTACTTTAGTGTGGAATTGTTGTGAATGTCGCCCTGCCTTTCACTGATCTCAGACACCTTGGCATCCTACAGACAGGCCCCTGGGCCACTCTACCTTTTTTCTGTGGGCTAAAAGCCAGGTTTACAAAAAAGCTCCAGTAAGATATATAACTAGGAAGGAGGCAGGTGGGCTGGAGGGAAGGAGGAAACATCAAGACATGATGCATTTACATGCCAGTTCTCCAAGATGACTGTGCTTACTATGAATCACAAACGTAAGAAAAGAAAAAAAGAATAGTCTTTGCTTCAACATATTTTTTCAATGCACCCATAGTCTCCAGAGCTGGAAAACTTGAACTTCAGTTGCTTCACACATAAATGCTTTTTATAGTGAAATATCACATATATTTGCTTTATCGATTAAATCAATATTGTTGCATGTTCTTCCCCTCTTCAAAAACTGGATGACAATTTAGCTCATCAGTAGAACACTTCCTTAGCAAGCTGGAAGACCTGGGTTTGGTCCTTGGCACCCAAGGTAAAAACTAAATTTCACCTAAAGACTGGTTGAGATGAACACTGGTTGTTAAGAAAACTTGTGCTTGCTGCGGCACCCAAGTTCTCGTCATGACCGTTTCTTCCTATGTCTCCTTTGGGTGCCCCAAGCAAACCACCATCACCGGCTGCCTCCACCATCCCTCCTCAGCTGTGTGTCCATCCATGGGTTTATCTCTTACACTCTGTGGTCCCCACTAGCAATACGGAGCCTGTTACACACTAGCATTGCCAGGTTATCGTGGGGCCTGGCTCCAGGACCCCTCTGCCCCAGAATGCTAAATTCTATGCCTGCTCAAGTCACTTAGGTAAAATGGTATCGTATTTCACATGACCTAAACACTGTAATGTAAACTCTAGATTACTTATATCTAATACCATATAAATGCTGTGTAAATAGTAGTTATCCTGTACTGGGCAGGGAACAATAACAAAAGAAAGTCTGTACGTGTTCAGTACAAATGCCACCATAAAGACCCTAACTACATAGTACCAGTCACTAAGAATGTATTTTTTCCCACATGTCCTCAATCAGCATTTGGCTGAGTCCACTGTGTGGGATTTATGGACATGGAGGGCCGGCTGGAACGTCCTCTCTCCCAGGGGTTCCCTGTTCACAGTCCCCCATGCCACTCACACTCCTCAGATACCAGGACAGCCACCTCCTCCCCTGCCCAGGTCTTAGCAAGCTTCCCTCTGCCTAGGAACAGAACACAGAGCTACCTCAGTCCATAAACTGTAGGCATCATATGAATACGCTGTTCACCTTCCCATCCCAATGCCTTATTTAAGCTGCAAAATATCCCCATTTCTTTGAACCCACTTGACCCAACGCCTCGTTTCCCAAGCCCTACCCAGCCACCATCACTGACATGTTTTTAGATTCCCCTCCGCAAGTTTAAGCAGAGGTCCAAACAGAAGCTGGCTTCTTTTTAGTTTTATTTTTTGGTGTGTATGTGTGTCCCCAATGCCTAGGATTGCTGGGTCCAGGACAGCACACAAATGCTAAGTAAACAGTTGATGGGCGGATAAATAAACAAATTGGTCAGTGCTTCTATGGACTCTATTCTCACTTCAGAAAAGCTCATGGCTTCACAGACTGCCAACTAGGTTCAAGACCATCTCACAGACCAGAGCAGATAACCAACTAGTCATCAAAAAGTAGTCCAATGAGTGCCATTCATAGTTCCTCAATTGGCAAAGCAGATCAACAGACAACGAGCTATGCCTTTTAAGCCAGAGATTGCCCTGATCACCAAAGTAAATAGTTAGACCATTCTATAAGACCTTTCTAAGTATAAGCTTTTGCTGTTAAGTATTTTTTTATTTTATTTCTATTAGTATATGTTTGCAGTACACAATTATACTGTTCGAGAAGCATGGGAGCACAGACATAACACACGCTACTTACTTTTTATCCCTTCCTCCTCCAACTCCTGGCCCTCTTCACTTCTGCAAAACATCTATCTCCCTACTTCTTATTAGCTGCCTTCTATTTTGTTCACTTACATTTTGAGTTTCTCATGTACGAGGAAATGTGACACACTCAAGCCTGTGTGTCTGATTTATTTCACTTAACATTACTGTTCCAAGGTGCATCGGTCTTTCTACAAATGGCTCAAGTTTCTCCTTTCCAGGCAGAGTGGTACTCCACTGTGTATAAAGACAATGCTTTCTTTATCCGCTCATCTGCTTTACAAGATACGGCTGGCTTCCAAGATTTAGCTATTATTAATGGTGCTGCTACGAATGGGGAAAGTGCACATGGATCAGAGTACAGTTTGACAAAACAATGGTGCACAATAAAATGGAGGAGTCATAGTCAAATGTGTCATTTACGAGGAAATGGCTTCAACACCTGTAGACCTCTCCAGTGCATCTCCATCGCAAGGAGGGAACCCAGGGAAACACTGAGGGTGTGGGGACAATAAATCAAAAGTCTGTAAACTCTCCAAAACATCCCGGAATGTTGTGTGCTCAGAAAGCCCCTACCCCAGTGATGTGACACCCAGCCTAATGCCCTAAGCTCAGATTTAAAACAAGGAACCTCTGGATAGGATTCAACTTGGATGATGAAGAAAAATCCCTGTATATTGAGAAATCTTTGACAAGCTAGCATTGTCTTCAATCATAAGTGGCTAGGCAACAAACAGCAATATCTGAAGTATGTGTGACTTTCTCAAGAAGAGAAACTGCAGTTACTCTGGTATCAAACACTAGTATTTCAAAATATTTCTGAGCACATCAAAACAGTGGTAGCGACTAGATCGACTGTACACCTTGTAATTTCACTAATAAATAAGTGTATATATTATCTAGAAATTTTAGAGTATTTCTTATAGCTATGTTAGTCTAAAGATACAAGCAATCTAGCTCCCTATTTCTTATAAGCTATCTTTTTTTTCTATGTCTTTTTCACCCTTTTCCTATGTCTGAGAAGGTGTCTAGATTTATCACCAGGCAGCCACAGCTACTGAAAACACAGCACAGTGAAGAACCCTGTAAAAATAGAAGCGATAACATGAGCAAATCTATGGTCTTAGCTTCTTCTGGGACTTCTGGGCTGGAGATTTTCAGGGTATGAGACAACACCAGGGTCTCTCTGTACTTCACACTCTTTTTAGCAAGACTATAGCAGATATATAGCAACTTCAGACATAAACAGCTTAAGCTTGGTGGGCCTTAGTCTCCTATACCAGACAGTAACATGCAATGGTCATGGATAAAGAGTCAAAAAATAAAATGTCAAAAGACATAGCTCCAGGCTGGGGAGATAGCTCAGCAGTCTAAGTGCCTGTCTGGCAAGCACAGGACCCAGGTTTGAACCCCAGTACCACATGCCATGCCACCATGCCAGCCACCAACACTGGACACTGTTGTGCACACTTGTAATCTCAGTGCTGGGGAGGCTGAGACAGGAGGATCACTATGAGTCCAAGCTGCATAGCAGGACACTGTATCAAAGAAACAAACAAAGGACCAACGAGATGGCTCAGTGGTCTAAAGCGCTTGCCTAGGAAAGCTTAGGCAACCCCAGGTACCGTGGCTCGATCCCCGGCACCACATGCTGCACCAGCACCAGCATCAGCATCAGCACCACCATCACGCCAGGGCAGGCTGAGCTGGCCATAACACAAATAAATGAGGTTTATGAAAAATAAAAAATAAAATAAAATTTAAATAAATAAATGATTTATTAAAAAACAACACAGCTCAAGCATCAGTGCTATCTTCATATGCACTAGGACATGAGGGACATGGGTCTAATCTCTGTGATTTAAGATGTGAAAAATTCACTAACCCCAAGATACAAAGTGCATGATCTAATAGACATTCCAGTGTTATTATCAAAGTATTCTCTTTTTTCCTCTCCCTGTGTCTCTGCCTCTCCCTCTCTCTTGCTTCCCTCTATCTCCCTCTCCAACACAGGGAGAAGAAATTCCAATGTGTTGCACATGCTGCCCTTGAAGCTCTGGACTCTACTGATCCTCTTGCTTCAGCCTCCCAAGTACTGGAACGACAGGCAACCACTACTACATCCAGCCAACAGTTCCCTATGTTAAGTAAAAAAGGATTTCCCCCTGTACGCATGGAGCACGAACACTGAGCTCTTTTCTCCATGCCCGAGAAGCAATGTGTCAGCTCTATCAGCTCCTCTATTAAGTGGAGCTTCCTCTGTCAGCACTCACTAAGTGATGGTGGAAAGCGGACCCATCGTTCCGATCCTCTCATACTGCACAACATAGCAAAACTGTTCCTAAAGCACACCCTCTTCCATTTCCTTAAAAACACTCAAAGGGGACTGAGGCAACCTTTAGGATGACTGAAATGTTCCACATCATGACTGAGGTAGTGAAAACATGACTGTATACATTTGTCAAAACTCATCGAACTGTGTGCTTCAAAGGGTTGGGAGTTTTATTACATTTAAAGTGTTCTTCAATGAAACTGACTTAAAACATCATTTCCTACTAATTTTTTAAATCATGCTTCCCTTTTCCAAAAAAAAGAGAACATTTGGGTTTAAATTTTCAGTTCCCTTCTTGGTGGCGAGGCTCTGAAATCATCCTGTGAGCATTCTCACATCTCGCAAGCAGCCCATACCCCCTGAGGAATGACTAAGTAGACAGCAAGCAGAGCGGGAAGATCTCCAAAACACAGGCGGCTTGCTCCCAGATCCTTCTTTATTGGAACTGAAAACTGTACCACCCAGCTAAGAAAAGAAGGGACCCATTACTTGTTTATTACAACCACCATTAGAAGCTACTAGGAAATTTACCTCTGAACTTGCAAATTCCTACAAGTTAAATACTGTCTCTCTGTATTTTACTGGTGCCACCTGATTAGTACAGTAAAAGCAATGTGGAAAGCCAGCACTGGTTCAAAGCTCAAGTCCCATATGTCTACTCCGACTCAAACACACATAAGAGTCCCCATAAATACATACATACAAGTCTAACAAGCTGGGACACATAATAAGATAGCAGCTTTCTTCACCCACAAGGTTTGTTTGTGTTTGTTTATGTGTTTTGAGAGAGGGTCTGCCATGTGGTTCAGGCCAGACTTGGACTCACTCTGTAGCCCAAGCGGGTCTCAAACTGACAGCAATCTTCCTTCTGCAGCATCAGGAGTACTCAGACCTCAGGCCTGTGCCACCATCCCCAGCTACTCACAACAAGTGACCCATTGGCTTCAATATGCATATGAGTAGCACACAAAGTTGGAGCTAGACTTTCTCTTCTGACAACAGCCAGCTGATCTTTTGAGTATCTGATTTAAACTAAAAGACTGTCTGGGCCACAAGGCAAGTCAGTAATTACGATTAAAATTTCATCTGAAAGGGAGTTCTGGGTTTCAGTGGTTCTCAGTAGCACAGCACTGATCCTTGGATAAAGAGGTGACATTTCCACTCTGGAAATATTGTGATAAGTCGGGCCATCTCTAGCACCTTCAGAGCTCTGAAGGCAGCTCATTTATTTTCTAACTCATTCCACTCCACGAGCTACAATTAACACACGCACACACATAATTTGAAAATCTCCCGAAGAAGACCCCCGGACAGCAGTCATGAACATTACCAGCTCATAAATGTCCTCTTCTGGCTGTGGCACATAGAACTGCATTTTGTTTTCTATTAGAAATTTTAGACGCAGGTAATGAGCAGAATGGTCCAGTTGATGTGTCTGAGAGAAAAAGAAAAGACAATGTCCATTTAAGAGCAAATAGCAAGGACAACAGAAATTCACGTCTCACAAGAACAACAAAGATTCATTACAGGAAGCAGGGTTAAGGCTTCTATGCCTCTTAAAAGGTTTGTACCCCAAAGTGGGGATTTACAATCACCTTCACTGAACTCATCCTACCTAGCTCACCTCTTCACTTTTCCTTATTTTATTCACGGTTCTCCTGAGCACTAGATTTTCCAACCAAAAAATATCCAATCAAAGAGGCCCTCAAATACAACTCCAGACATAACAGCCAACTCAGGAAGAATGAGCAGCAGGGTAGAAACAGGTTTACAATGAGAGGCAACACTGTGCAAGAGCAAAGTTGTCTCGTGAAATCAGAAGGGGACCCCAGAATAGTTGTTTTACACAGTTCAGGTGCGAGGGATTTGGCTGCAGGTAAGGCATGATGGTGGCAATCTCACGCCCCTGCAGGTGACATCCTCCAGGGCACAGCGATGGGTGTGCATCCAACTTTGAGAGCACACTGAGCACTCTGCTCAAGGAAAATGGTTTTTAAATAGTCAGCAACTCAGACTTCCAGAGCTTCTCCTTTGGTCCAACACGGGGCAGTCGACTTTTGTCTATTTAAAAATAGACTTGGCTTGGCTTGATTTTGGCAAACTGCAATCCTAATAATATGGGTTTAAAATAGCTCTCAATATATAGTCAAGAAGACAAAAAGGTAAAAGTAAGCAAATACTCTTCAAAAGTTACATGGGTATCATAAATATATACTGCTAGAGAGAAAATATTTTAACTGTTTGATTTGGGTTGTTTGTTTTCATTTCTGGAGATGAAACACAACACTTCAAGCATGCTAGCCAAGTATTACTATAGATCTATACCTCCAGTCCCTAAACTGACTATATCATCATGCCTATCTTTTAAAGATGCATCCTAAAGTATCAATAAATAAATGACAGGATGGGTAGAATTTGCTTCCAAAATAATTCAGGCTGGCAGGATGGAGTAAATGAATAGATGAAACCTGTTTGATCATTATAGGTTCTAAATAATGGATACATGGGAACTTACTATCTTATTCTAAACTTATACATAAAGTTAAAATTTTTCATAAATATACTCTCTATCTTCAAAGCTCTACTGTTAAGAATTATCTCAAAATATGAGAAATGAAAACAACTTTTTTCAAGTCAAGGTCTCACTATGTAGTCCAGACTGGCCTCAAACTTACAGCAATCCCTCCGCCTCAGCCTCTGAAGCACTGCAGCCAGAGGCAGGTGCCCCCATGCCCAGCTTAATGAAATGACATTTTCACTGATCTAGTAGTCATCTCACTTTATCCTCAGCAGCTAGGGACTGAATCTAAAATCTTCACTCTGAATTCATCCTCGGCCCTTTTTATTTTATTTTGGACAAGGTCTTGCTAATTCACAGATTTGCCCCACTCAGTCTTGTGATGTTCTTGCCTCAACCTCCAAGAGTGCTAGCATTACAATCATGCCATATATCTGCATTTTTCTTAAGGCCAAAAGAACTGCATTCTAGTACTACTCTAATAATACCAATGAAATCATATCTAACAGACTCCCAAGTGTTCCAGACACTGTCACTGTGAAGCAGAAGTCCAAGCATGCATGCAGTCTCAGGAATGCGGTTATGCAACAGTGGTGCGTACTACACAGCCAGTGGGGAAATGATGCTTTAGTGTTTTAAATAAATACACAAATGCAAATAAATATAAAAATGCAGGCCAGACATCCCATGTTATCACAAAAGCACATTGCTGGAAAGCCAAAAATAGTTTCCCCTGAACATGCAGCAGGGTGAAAAGGTTTCTGTCACTGATTCTTGGGACCCCTAACTGCATCTTATTCCC
Source organism: Capromys pilorides (assembly GCA_004027915.1). Lineage (NCBI taxonomy): Eukaryota > Metazoa > Chordata > Mammalia > Rodentia > Capromyidae > Capromys > Capromys pilorides. The sequence goes on from PVKN010008379.1 coordinate 16,912, forward strand.
AAGTCAGGAGATCATCTGAACCTGTTGCACAGAACACTGACACCATTCTGCAAAGCCATTCACAGGCACCTGGCTCGCATCCTCTCCTGTCTGTACTGAGACCAGATGCTATTATCTGACAGACCCAGGGCCACTGAAGCCAAAGATAGTAAGGGTTCATGGGCAAGTGTGTACAAAGGCGTGGTACAAAGGCGTGCTGTCTACTGTTTTCAGGACAGCCACTGAGATAAATAAACAATAACAAAACAGCCATAGTAAGGCTAATACAATAAGCACAGGAAGTTTTCCTCAGAGGTCGAGGAGGGGGAGTTCAAGTGCTTCCCATCTACCCAGGTCCTCATTGAAGTCTTTAAACAGAAACAGAATTTTCATTCACCATCTGTTCCTGATGAAGGTGGAAGGAGTGAGAATGCATTTCTCATGGGTCTGAGTCACAGGAACAAATTGGCTTGGAATCGTATTATCATTAATAAACATTCTGGACACACTTAAAGATACTGCCACTGAAGCACACTACCTTGTGGAAAGCAGTTCTGAATAGCAACTTCACTTAACACAAATTCTGAGAACTGAAAGAGTGTGAAAGAGAGGGCACCCTGTCAGGTACTGAAAGATGTCACGTGGTCTTAGCACCATGCGAAGATGCCACTATCCCTTGAAGACATGGTGCTGACTCCTTTAGGGACATTTTGCTTATGCTGCTTAACATGGCACAGAGAAAAGAACGCTAAATGGTAAATACGGATACTTTCTGTCACCTCCCCAAACATATTTTCCAGATTTTATATTACAATAATTCCTTGAGAACATCAAAACGTAAAAATGAAGATATGCAACAGATATAAAAGTTAAAATGTTTTGACTTGGGGCCCAGGACCCCTGTGTCTGGTCAGTAAATTGTTACTCTAACAATGGGATACTGGTTCAGCGTTCCTGTGTGCCTTCCCATTTTGGTCAAAGCTTCTGATTTATGAACTCTCGCAGTAATAGCAGGTCTAAATAAAGGGCAAATCCTCATGAACTAAGTAAGTCAGATCTCCAAACTCTGAAAAAAAGTTCCTTATATTCCAACAACATCAGAAAAGGATAATTACTCAACCATATTCACAAGGGCTCCTTATGCAGAAGGAATTGCAAATATTAACAAATATTTTAGGATAGTGGTTCTAAATATGTGACCTGCCTTCAACTTATAGAACATTGAAGAGAAAATTTCCTAACAAGAAATTTAGTTAGAAAAAAACTTAAACAGTACAGATTTGCTTTGTAGCTTACATTTACATAGGTTAGAGAGCAGTTGATTCATTTAGAAGCAAGGTGACTATAAATTATTTCCTAAATATTATCATAGTACAATTTTAATTCAATTGGCATAATTTTTAAAATTAGTACTTACATAACCGCTTCAGGGGAAGAAATAACAAAACACAATGTAATCATTTCAGTAAATAATTTGAGCCATTAAAATACATGACAATTTACTGACACGGATTTTCTAATTCATCATGTTTTACCCTCCCATTTCTCTTCTTTCTGTGAAACTTGTCTGGGAAATGTACAAACTCATAGTTGTTGAATATAGAAACCCACCACACTCACCAACACGCAAAGTGTTGTGGCAGAATTTCCAGAGATTTTATTTCCCTACCCGCCAACGTGACCTTTTCTCTCTTAAACATTAGTTCTTAGAAGATGCAAAAGTATGATAAACACAATGAAAGCCTAAAACAAAACTGACATCATGTCACGCATATGAACAGTATCAATGAGTATGAAGGAATGGTTGTTGCAAACATAAGAATATATCTAAAACCTACAGATCAACATAGTTACCTGCTGCATTTAGCAATAATCACCACAGTAACATCTGTAACATGAAATGGAGATCTTGAAACATTTACTATACCAGAACTTGACTCGTGATCAGATGGCAGATGGCAAACTGATGGGAAATGGTGTGAGGCAGAGAGAATAGGAAAGAGAATGAGCTGAATGCAAGAGACAGAAGAAAGAGATTGATTATTAAATACAAGAAAAAGCATCCATGACCGACGTCGAGCGCGACAATTACAAAATAAAAGACATGCATCCTTACATCTTTGTTTTCAATCCCTCCTCCAAAAACATCAATGACAAAAACCCCACTCACCATTGTATTAGGTCATTAACAACTTGTGGCATGGTTTCCACATTATCCTCCTTTCCACCAATTACAGCAAAGCATTTTAGAAAGAAATGGCAAGCTTTACGAGACACCTGGCTCTCAGTACACTACGTCATTTATCCTATGTAGATGTTTTTCCACAGAACATCAGCTTCTTAAAGTGCAGTACCAAACTTTATATTTTTAAACTCATGACATATAAGCTTGTTTCACATCCCATTCTCTGTGCTTATATTTCTGTTTTTGGAAAAAGAATAAAAACTCAGGGATCTTTGGACAGCACGGTTTTTTGTTGGTAGAGAAAGGGATTTGTCATATCTTAGTGAGGCCAACCGACACATTTCAAGAGAAAGAAAAAAGCACACAGCAGTGATGGGCCACCTTTTACAGCTCTCAGTGATAAGAGCAGCCCACTGCAGCACGCATGCCATAGGCTTATCACTACCTTTATAGGGGAATAGCCCCACAGCTGTATCTAAGGATGATATTGGGATGGCAGTGACAACACGACCCTTCACTCCCTTAGCTTCTACTGAACATGTAGAGCCTGACATCAGCAAAAAGACCAGAGTCCTACTTTGAACACTTGGAGCTGCAGATCTGAGAATAACTCCCACCCCTATGCAGAATATTAATGGTTCTCTAAAGAATCGTGCTAATCTATAAATAAAGCAATGCAGAAATCCTCCATAGACCTATTTTGTTAAGCAATTAAAATGAAAAATTACGAACAGAGATACCATTATCTTCAAAAGTTAGAACTCACATACATGGAAGAACCAAAGTGTGCAAAGCAATATCATTTATTTTTAATACCTATGTGGGGGCTGAGTTTAGCTTCATCCTGAAACAAGTACCTATCTACTTTCCCTCCACATGCAGCTATTTCACAGGCTGATTCCAGCTGGATCCTTCTGTTCTCCCCACTTTACAAAAGCTCAACTAGTTTGTTTCTTTAAAAATATTTTTAAAATTTAAAATATTTTATTCACATTAACATATTTCATTTTAGATCTTTTACATATAAATATACACAGATAGGATATATAAACAAAAATATGCAAATAATATAAAAGCTATATAAAGTACATATACACTATTGTAGAACTAGATACACCTGTCAAGGTAAGGTAATGAAAGTTATTCAGTACTTTCAAATCATGTTTTGAATGATGAACTCCTCCTAAAAGCATCAATTTATTCATCCAACTTCTTGAATTATGATACAAAAGATTTTTACTTTCCTTTTTATTCTAGGATAGGGTCTCCTTATGTAGTTCAGGCTGGCCTAGAGCTCATTGTGTAGCATAGGCTGGAATTACAGCAATCCTCCTGCCTCAGCCTGCTGATTACCAGTGCATGCCTCGCTACTTGCCCTTTTGCAGCCAGACTACGCCCCTAGGAATGTACTCTAGACCTTCCCAGCCAGGTGAGCAGACAGAGTCGAAGGGGACTGACCAGGTTGGGAGCAGCCAGCCTCGGTCTCAGTCTTTCCTTGGCTACAACAGTGATGTAAACTCAGGCAAGTAACTAGAGCTCACTGAGCCTCTCCTCTGTGTATAAGACAGGAAACGTAACTGCTCTTCCTCACACTGGGCACAAGACACCAAGACTGCTGTTGCTACTAGTTACAACATTAAAGATAAAAACAAGCCCGCAAGAAAAGCTCCTTCCTTTCTGCTTCTCCTGCCCTCACTCGGGGGCATTCATCTGGTTGCTCTGCAGACAAAAAATGAAAACAGTGACTGTGAAAAAGATCTAGACTTTCCTATGTCTTAAAGTTAAAGCACAGGAATGTGGCCCAGCTTAATTCAGTGTTCCTAGGAAGAGGAATTTCTCACCGTGAAGGTCAAACTTGTGTTCACTTCAGTTATTCTCCACTTTAAAGAAGCCCTGTGTCAGTTACTAACTCAAGAGCAGGTCACATAATTGTCCCCAGAAGATGATGTTGTCAAATACATGCGTGGGTGGTGTGTAAGAAGAAAACAGAAAGACAAACATCCAATGTTTGGGGTTCTGTGAGGGAGATGCTCCATGACACACATTAACACACTGTTTGTTTTTAAATTTTCTACACTATGTGCATGAATATCCTCATTAAAAATCTATCACACATACACTCACTGAAAGATGCTACTTAGTTGAGTCCCTGTCCTTACAAAGCAGAGGAAGCCACTTACACTACTGAGCACACTATCACAAAGGGATGCGATGCAGCTCGGAAGCAGATGCAGATGCAGTGAAGCACTCTCTTCTCCCATGTGACTGAGTTTCCATTTGCACCCTCCGAGATCCCCCCCTCACCCATTCTGATATTCTTTAGGGGAACAACCTAAAGTAACTCCATACCTTGCAAATCAGCTCCAGGGTATCCCGTGCAGTGTCCCCCGGCCGGACAACTGTCAAAGCTGGCTGATTATTGGGCAGACAGAACCAGGATGGAGTGAAGTACTCATGGACCCAGATGTCACAGTCAGGATTGTGCTGGTGGACGCTGGGTAAGACCACTTCTTTCTCCCTCTGTAACAAGAAGGGCAGTGAACAGCACGGCGGCAGATCACCTCCCACCACCTGAGATCCATACACTGATCCGGGGTTACCCATGCTAGCAAAACAGCTCAGAGAAGAAAAGGTGCCAGAGGGAGAGAGGTTGAAGACACAGAAAAAAACCTCTATGGTAGGATGTGAGCAGGGAGCACTTGGCTTCAGAGCTGGGGCAGGCTCCCACCTCATCTGCAGTACTGGTAGGTGAACACGGCATGAACGAAGAGGAGGCGAAATCCAGATGAATGCAAGAAATGGGTTACCCATTCAGCTCAGCTTTAGGCTGTTATTTCTCCTATAAACTCAGTGTAAGTTTTCAGGAAAGAATTCCACCAATAAGACTATCTGCCATGTGAACTATTTTATACTTGAAAGCATTGAGGCCCTAAGGAAACTGTTTCAGAACGACAATGCTTTAACCACAAGGTATCAAGAGGGAGAACTGTTTCTGGGCTCATCTTGGGTGTCTAGCACAGCCATGGTAGAGGGACAGCGCCACTTCTCAGAGGAAGTTCTGAGGGCTTCACAAGCTTCAATGTTGTATGGGTTCTTGTATATGAAAACCAGAAGTAGAAATAAGTTAAAGAGAAAGATGAAACATAGAATCTAGGGAAAGGGGAGGCAAATACTTTCTCAGCCAGTCAAGAGGAAACAAGGGGCAAGAGAAGTGGCGTGGGGCTGGAACACACAAAAAGAATGAATGTAATCCCTGTGTACTGCAAACACGTACAGAATAAGAAACAAAAGGGCCCGTGGTAAGGCTACTTAGGAGACCGTCCTTGCTGTGCCATCTGTCGCTCTGCCTGAGGACTGGGAGCAGTGTAACCCTTGGGAACAGAGAAGTGTTGCTGCATTAACCTAGTCAACACCTAGCCTGACAAATGGGCAAAGCAGAAAATACCCTATAGATCACTGAAATATTAGGAAACCAGTGAAATAGACAAGAAAGATTTATGTTAGATTTCAACCAATATAACATACAAGGGATGGTCAGTGAGCATCAAGCAAAGGACATCATTTGTTTTTAACTAAGCCATTGGCTGATAAACACACATCTATAGATTACCAGAAACAAAACCCTTTGGTTAGAGCAGGGACCGGGTTCGATCTCCAGCACTACGTGCCACATTGGCTCTGTCCCCTAGGCAGCTGAGGCAACCACTGAGTCTGGGAATGGTGGCACAGGCCTGTAATTTCAGCACTTGGGAAGGCTGAAGGCAAGAGGATCACTATGAGTCTGAGCAGCATAGTGAGACACTGTACCAAATACACTAAAAAAAAAAAAAAATAAAGAACAAGGCCCATGCTCATAATGTACAAGAAGAAAAAAGCTTCAAATAAAAAGAGGTGGCAACATAACCATTTCCATATATTTAAAAAAATAAAAGAACACCACTGGTTCCAACAAAGGGGGGGGGGGTGTCGGTAAAGGTCACTAAACTAAAACCACCTGTGGAACACAAGTTCAGGCTGCCTTTGAACACTGCTGCCTTCGCTGATAAATCAGACCTCAGGGAAGAGACTGTCAAAAAGCAATCAATTTGCCTACATCCCATTAGCCGTAATTGGAATCTTCCCACTGCTCCCACTTGCAACATTAAATAAGTGCCTCTTAGCACTGGATCAGCCTGAGTTTTACACCTATACTGCTTTTTGTAAGCAAGGCATTCCAACATGGACAGAAGGAAAAAAGAGATATCAAAACAAAACAAAACAAAAAAAAGAAAAAGAAAAAAGAAAAACCCAAAAGCTACACAGAAATCCAATGGAAAATCTTTGGCAGTTTCTCTAGTCTGTATGTATAAAAGAATATACCATTATTATAAGGGTATAATAATCATCATCCCAGCATTTCTAGTAGACTGAAACAGGAGGATTACAAGCTTTGGCCTGGGCATTGTAGTGACTCACCAAAACCCTGTCTCAAAATAGAAAATTAAAAAGGGCTGGCAATACAGCTCGATCTGCAAGTCCCAGGGTGAATCCCCAGGACTGCAAAGCAGCAGCGTGCAATGATGCCATAGGAGATGCACTGGTTAACTGCACAAGTGACTGTGCCATAATTTAATTTCACCAAATCTCAGCACAGATACCTCACTGTTGGGTATTTCCAAAGACAGGTGTATTTGTATCCAGTATGACATAATCCGAGAGCAGTCTGGTCATAGAGAAAGGTCAGGCTTTCCCCTTCCACTCTGCTCCCTCTCAGCCAGACGGAGCCCAACCTCCCCTGTGCACTCTGGCTTCTGAGGCTCAGCTCCTTCTAGAACCAGGGCTGAGCCATCTCTGGGTGATACTGCTTGGTTGCATGGCAACCAAGAGCCAAAGTTCTGTCAGACTGATCCTGAGAACCAAAGCCTATTCTACTAAGTTCATGGTGTCAACACTAGGACCACAAATAAAGTGGCTGCTGGCACTGCCATTGGGGTCTTGAAAACTAAGGGCACCCACTAACTTAGAGAATGAAAAACAGCAGTCAAGGGAGGGAGGACAATAATATCATTTTAGGCCTTCCATCAGAGCAGCCCAGAATCTCCTATTAAATCCAAGCAAAAGGTGGAACCAAGTCTGTGAATCTTTAACTGAATACTTAATTTGGGAGGCAAATGTGGTTTTTAAAAAAGAACATACTATCAGAACAGTTCTTTAAACTTAATGGGAATGAAATAGCATGTGTGGGCAGAGCAGTGCAAGAAGAACTCACCTCTTGGGAATAAACGTTGTACATAAAAAGGAATTAGCGAAGCCAAAAAATATTCAGCTACCTGAGAACTCATACTTTTCTCATATTCTTGTTGGAAATTTACACCTCAAACGATAAGTATGGAAAATGGTACGTCAGCGAGAGAATGTTCTCATTATCCCGAAGTTTTAAACACACGACAATTCTCCAGCTCATGCTGACCTGTTATGTAACTTTCCAAAACCGATCATTTCAGTTTTTGTATCGCCTCTACTTAATTTTAGTATCCCAAGAACCAATGCATTGTGCATGGGCTGCTGCTCATGTGGTACTTCTAGAAAAGGAACACGTGTTTATTTTTACCTTGCCATCTGGAACAATGTCATCAAATATTCCCTCTAAAGATTTCTTCACAGCATCGGTTCCCTCTCCAAACACCTGCACATAGGAAAGGATAAGTTTAAAGAGAAGGCTGGGCACTGGGGCAAACGAAGTATGGGAAGGGGATGGGAGAGGGGCAGTGCCATTAGCAGACATTATGGCAGTTTGCACACACTCCTCCACCAAGCCCTCAAGCAGGTGACAGTAGTTAGGGTTCAAACTCTGAAATTCATGCCCCTGTGCATCTCTGACTTCCAACATCTTTCATAATTCAAAACCAAGGAAAGAGTTTACATTTGGATCTGGAAAATTCGTCTAAATTTAGAAAAACTCACAAAAAGCAATGAAGAATTTCTACTGCCTAACCTTGATCAGGTATTTATAAGAAGTAATTAATTTGCTTTTTATTGCATCCTTGAATAGAACTTAAAAAGATATGGTATTTATAGTATTTTTACCACAAAATAGCACAGAAGTCTTACTTAACAATAACAACAAAAATTGTCAGTGATGCAGTGGTACACATCTGTATTCCAAGGTTCTTGGA
>PVKN010008380.1:0-25261 GCA_004027915.1 Capromys pilorides
GGGAGGACGCAGACTCCCTCGTGGGCCGGTCTTACGCTGCCACCACCAGGGCGCTGCTGGGATCCCAAGGCGCTTAGGCTGAAATGGTGGCTGTCAAGTTGTGATAGCAACTGGTTTGCTCACCAGTTGTCAGGAAGGACAGTTAGCAAGCCTGGACTCCAGCTACCGTTACTAGGGACGCCTGTCCTCAGACCAGGGATTTACGTCTTCAAGCCACCAGTACAGAAAAGCTCCGAACCCGTTCCACAGGGTCCTATGTTAACTGAGGGACAGCGCTTGCGTGGATCCTGAGGACTCCTGAGCTCTGGATACTGACTGCTGCTGTTGAACACCTGAAATCGACCCTCCCTGAACGGACTACAGAGGCTTCTTCAGGAGAGCGAGAGAACAGGGAAGAGTAGGGGGCAGGAGCCCAGTGAGGCCTCCTGTGGGCGCGTGACCACCCTGGACTGCTCCAGGGAAGGCGATGGCTTCAGAGAGGCACTAGCTGCCAAAATAGGGACGGACAGCATTCCCAGTTGCTGGCCCTTCTGAAGTCAGGGAGTTATAAAAACACAGAGCGCATGCTACAGATGATAGCAACGTGCTTCACCTTCTTTCTGCAAACAGAACAAGCGGTCGAATTGCTTCTCAAGCTAAAACACAAGTCTGCTTCTCAAGTCTGGGGGCGCTTATTAGGTAGCTCCGTTGATTAAAACACAAGTCCATGGTAGAGCGGGACTAGAACCCAAGACTTCGGACAAGTAGCCCAGTGCTAAAGAGCACTGAAATATCATTCAACACCAGCAAGTCAGGGCCGCTCTGGTCTCTACACGGCTCTCGGCGAGTTACCTGACTGTACTTCAGCGTCCTTATTGTAAAATGGCCATAATGACGTCACCCTGTGGAGAGTTAAAGATCAGAGGAGGCGCTGCATGTAAAGCGCTTCAGCTGCAGCACACGCACTAGCTGGCAGGAGTGTGTGGCCGGCTTCCCCGGACAAACGCTTTCCTGAGGCAGCCGATGTTGGGCTGCTACCCTCTTCAGAGCCACTGACTTCCTGGCTCTTTTTTTTTTCTTCACAGTACCAGGGATTGAAAGGAAACGAAGGTCTTTACTGGTGGGAAACTTTGTCGTCTGCCTAACTTCTGGCTCCTGGAGAGTTACTTTCTCAAAGACATTTAAACTTTGCATTCTTAGATAATCATAGACTCACACTGAGTCATAAGTAATCATAGAGAAATCCCATGTACCCTTTACCCAATCCCCTCCAATGAAACAGCTGCAAAACTGACGCGCGGCAACAGATCTCCCAACCTGAAAGATACCCGGGCCGAGTTTGTGTTCTCTAAAAGCAAAGAATGAATCTTAGGAACACCAGAGGTTCAGAGCAGAATGTATGTATTGGGGGAAAGGACAGAAGGGGGACCCGAGCGGGTTGCCCCTGAAGCTATGTCTTCCAAGGGTTTATTTTTATTTATTTATTTGTTTGTTTGTTTGTTTATTGCATTGTGGAACCAAGGCTTGAACTCAGGACCTTGCACTTGCCAGGCAGGCCCTTGTGCCCCTAATCTGTCTCCCTGGTCCCAAGGGATTTTTATAGAGTAAAACCATGCAGTGAGGAGAGTCTAAGGTGGAGAACATGGGAACTTGCTTAGGTGGGCATGACATGGGACAAAACTGGTCAACCAGTGGGATTATAAGCACAATTGCTCAGGTAACAGTGATTAAATCCAGGAAGGAATGGGGAAGGGAGTCATGTAGCAGGCCAGCACGGCAAGCAGGCACGAATAAAGAACCAGGGCTTTTCCTGTAGAGGGCTGCGACTTCTGGATGTCCTGAGGGTGAAGGACTCACTTAGGGTATCCGTGCTGGACGTCTGTCCCTACCGAGGTAGGTGGCTGCACGTGTTTACTCTTTAGTCTTGCGATCCGGCCCACAGCAGGGCTCTGCCTCTCCCAAAGTTGCAAAGTCACCTTGTCTTCCACATTGTCTGCTTGAGGGCCCTGCCCTAACTGCCTGTATTTTTATCTAACTCAGCAGCCTGCAACAAAACCATAATAATCCACATTGTTGTGACTCCTAGTCTTACTCGGATTGCCCATGGTTAACATGCACTTATTCGTGTGTGTGTCCGTTGGGTAAATCTGATTGCACCTGTAGGTCCAGGGTCTCCTCCCACATGACATGTGGGTCCTGATGACCTGATGACCACACTGACCTCACCCCGGCCTCTGTGGCAGTAAGCGTCTTCCCCTCAGTGCCACTCACTGCTATGCCCAGCCCTTTGCTTGTACCAATGGTCTGTTCCTCTTCACTGCTCAGTGGCGTCTGAGGACAGAGGTGCCACTGTCCGGTTAGCCATCCACCACTGGAAGGACGTCTGGGTTGTTTCCTCCTCGGAATAGGGCTGTTGCTGTAGGCTAGGCAGTCAGACAGGGCCAGGCCCTCAAGGAGACAGCACAGACGACAAGACATGTTGCAACTGCGAGAGAGACAGATGCTCCTGCTGTGGGCCAGACCTAAAGGCCAAAGGTCCAACAAACGCTGCCTCCCTAAAGATGAGCGTCTGGGACTGATCATCACCTTGAGGAAGCCAGGAGGTCACTCGTCCCTCTGCTGCCGGCTGGCTACCGGATAAACTCCTGTTGCACATTCATGGCTGCTTGCTACGTGACTCGCTTCCCCGTTTGATTCTGGATTTAATTAACTTTACTTGAGCAGCGGTGCTTGTGATTTCACTGGTGGACCATAGTTTTGTCCCACCTCATGCCCGCTTAAGGGAGTTCCCATGTTCTCCACCTTAGACCCACTTCACTGCATGGTTTTACTCTGTAAAAATCCCTGGAAGAGACCGCTTCCTGGGGCCACCCACTCGGGCCCCCCTCTCTCAGACAGAAGCTTTCTTTCCCCAATAAGTATGTTCTGCTCTTAACCCCCGTTTGTTCCTAAAATTCATCCTTCAGTTTTAGAGAAAACGAACTCCTCCCAGGTACCTTCCGGGTTGGGCGTTTCGTTTCTCCGCTACCATTATGAACAGCTCTGCACATAGTTTTCTGTAAACATAAAATTTCTCATTCTGGTTGAATGACAGTGACGTATGTGCTCCCCTGAAGGCTGTTGCTAATTTACACCCCGCATGCTGTGTCTGAAGGACCAGTTTCTCTGCCTCCTTCCCGCAACAGCTTTGCCCGTGGGGGTTCGGGAACGCTCACTGCCATGCACTAATTTCTCTCGTGGCCAGCAATGGTGAACATCTTGTCACGGCTCGGCTGCCATCTGCCTCATCTCTCTGGTCAAATAGCTTCCTATCTCCAGCCCATTTTAGAATCAGATCGCTTGGCTGTCACTGTTGAGTTTTAAGAGTTCTTTACATATGATAGAAAAGCCCGGGCTATTTTTCTTTTAATGTAAAACATCACCACTGGATTATGAATATCGTAATGTAGTAGCAAAATATGCGCCACAGCTGGGCACGGTGGCGCACGCCTGTAATCCCAGCGCTTGGGAGGCTGAAGAGGAGGATCGGTGTGAGTGCGACACCAGTTTGGGTTACAAAAGCGAGTTCAAGGCTGACCTGTGCTGCATAGCGAGACCCTATCTCAAAAAGACAAAAAAAAAAAGTGCTAAGAAGAGCACGAAGCAGGGCAGGGGCAAGGAGCGCCCTGTCCCCTGGGCCCCTGCTGCAAGTGAGTGACCACAGTGCGAACCCAGGCTTCACTGGTGAGGCGGCTGTTTAAGAAACACAGAGGAATCATTTAAAGAGAGACAGAACTAAGTTAATTACGGATATAACACAATATCAAAAAGTAGAAAGAAAAGTGGATTAAAGAACAGCAGGTGAAGTGCCTGGAAGCAGGCACAGGGGCCGACAGTTTAATCCCCAGGTCTGCTGCACTGGCCCGCCCCCTGGGTGCTCTGGGACAGTGATTGAGACTGGGCCTGGTGGCGCGCCCCAGCTCTTACAAGGCTATGAGCAGGTGGATCGCTACAAGTCCGATCTAGTAGTGAGACCCTGAACACCCTGTACAGCCTCCTCTAGCTCAGTAGACTAAGTGCCTGCTTTGGTAAGCACAGAGACCAGGGTTCAATCCTAGTCTTGCATGCCATGCCGGCCCTGCCCCTGGGTGTGCCCCCTGGGTATGGTGGTATGCACCTGTAATCCCAATGCAGGGGAGGCTGAGATAGGAGGATCACTATGAGTCTGAGCTGTGTAGTGAGACCCGGTACCAAATACATAAAATGGAGGGGGAGGGAAGAAAGGAAAAAAAGAATAGCAGAAACACATAGGAAACAAATAAAGGTGGCTTTAAACCCAGCCATATCATCTGTATTGGTCAGGGTTTTACTTAGACGAACAGAACAGATATAAGGAGTGGATATTAACACAAATATACAATCTATAAGGAATTATAAGATTGGCTTACAATAGTGAGCCACAGAGTCAGATGAGGAAGCGTGCAGAGGGCGTCTGCACACCCTGGACTGAAGAATTCAGTCCCGAGGTCTGAAACTCACTGCAGTGCCCCCTGTAATTTCTATCTGATGGCTGATGGGTCTGCAATGGAAGGCGAAAGATCCAAGCTGGAGGCTGAAGAGTCTGCGCTGCAAGCCGAATGATGAAGTACAGGTTGATAGCAAAGACTGAAGCTCCTCCGATGAACTAAAGTCTTGGCTCCTTCCTCAGCCCCTTTTATAAAGTCTCTGTGCTGAGTCACTCTGAGGTGGGCCCATTGTGCCCTAGGGTGGAACCAATCATACCCCAGGATGGGCCTTTGATCCCGCTCTAGGGAGGGGCCAATCATGTCCTAGGCAGGCCTTGGTCATGCTCTAGGGGGAACCAATTGTACCCCAGGGCGGGACCCCCACCCACAGGGAACCAGACCAGAGTCATCCAGCCAAGTTGATACAATGTATCAACCACTACACATCTATTACTGCAAATGTTGGTGAATTAAGTCCTTCAATGGGAAAGGTTTTGAAAATGAGACCGAACTATGAGTCGTAGGATGTACTGCAGAAAACTGTGAACGAACTGCAAAGAATGGAAGCTATGTAGGACACCAGCATTAATCCCAAGTTGGTGTGGCTATGCACATTGAAGTTTTTTGTTTTTGGTTTTTTTTTGTATGATGGCCGGCTCAGCCTGCCCTGGGGGTAGGCTGGCGCAGCATGTGGTGCTGGGAATCGAACCGCGGTCCCTGTGGCTGCCTCAGCTTTCCTAAGCAAGCGCTTTAGACTGCGGAACCATCTAGCTGGGCCCTGGTGTGGCTATGCTAATGCCACGCAGCATTCATCGCAGAAGCACTACCACAGGTACAAAGTGGTGCTTCATCACAGTGACACATCGGCCCTCAACATGAAGGAGACACTCAGGAAGCTGCGAAGCTTGCACAGCAGAAGCCGACAGGGCTAAATGGAGAAACGGCTCACGATTACGTCACGAGATTTGAACACTTTAAAGAAAAGCAGACGAGGCAGGAAAACTGCAGGAGACAGGAACTCAGTTAGCAGGCGCCCACCTGAGCGAGGACGCCTACCCCCCCCCACCCCAGGGTGCTAGATGCACGTTATCTTGGTGCGTACGTGGGAAATCCATCCAGGAAGGCCACGCGCTGGGCTACTAAAAGCTTCAGAGCACTGAGATCATACAGAATATTTTATAGCCACAATGACATTACGTTAATTAAAAAAAAAGATACCTGGAAAATCCCCAAGGAGTTTGAATTGAAGCATTACTGACTAACCCCTAGATGAGGAAGAAACCACGCTGGTTCATGGTGGTGTTTACTCTTTATGTATTTAGTACAAGCTCTACAAAGTCTCACTACACAGATCAGACTCATAGTGATCCTCCTGTTTTCAGCCTCTCAAGTGCTGGGATTACAGGCGCCTGCCGCCGTGCCCAGTATCAATCGCTACCTCAGTGTGTTCCAGGGGTGGGGCCAGCATGGCACTCGGGGGATCAAACCCCAGTCCCTGCGTCTAAGCAGGTGCTTTAGTCCGCTAAACTATTTGGTCGGCCTGCAAACACATTTTCCATCTGACTCAGATTCTGCAACATCTCTACTTTGCAAAAAGGCTAATAGAGTTTACAGAGCATGGCTTCTCAGGCCCAACAAGCCCACTTTTAATTCAATGCTTTTTTTTTTTTTTTGTGGGACCAGGGTTTGAACTCACGACCTCGCACTTGCCAGGAAGGCACTTGTGCCATGGAGCTATCTCCCCAGCCCCAACAAGCCCACTTTTGAAATGCCAAGTGACAAGAAGTCCAAGTGCCTCATTTCACCTCCACCCAGGCCTTCAATCCCATGCTAGCAGTGTGACTATCTTCCCTGACTTCTGCTGTATTCTTGGGTGGGGCAAGAGGGGAGTAAGATAACCGGTGGAATGTTGGAAGAAAGCCAATACGGGTCCTGTGTCCTTTTAAGCTAAAGGTCCCTTGACTCCGGGCAGGGGGCAGAGGGACCAGCAGCCTGCCCGAGCCCAGCTGATGTGCCTTGCGGCCACAGGGAGCCCCTGCCTGCAGCCCCTACGGCTCAGCAAGGTCTTCTCAATTGCGTGACATACTGCGATCTGAACTTGAATCTACATTCTTGCTTTTATACTAGAGTGCTTGGATCCTGTCTGAATTTTGTTCTGATGTACTTTCTAGGCGCTTAACACTCGATGTTCAAAACATTTCCGTTGGTGCGGCGGTGACGCACAGCTCATCCGTCTTGGGGACCCGGCACCACACACGCTGCATCCGGCGGCTCTCGCCCCCTCCCTCTTCCTGATCTTCCTCCACCCACCTCCGTCTCCCACTGTGACAGGCTAGCTCTTCTGTTCTGCTCCGAGACGCTGTGCTGAACAAAGCACGTATTCAAAGCGGTAAGAGCAGTCACGGAACACGAACGCTGCCGCTAGGTTTTGCTTCTTTGTAAACAGCTTTTGTTCGGAAGGTCTGACGGCGCGCGTGGTGCGCTTATGTTCTGTGGACATCACCGCCTGGAGTAGGAACTAGAACACAGGTGCCTCCCAGGGGCGTCTTCGCAGCTGGCGCACCGACTCCCGTCCCGAGGCGGCCACTTGGCGCCGGCAGCGCCTGAGCCCCCACGGCCACGCGTGAAGCGCAGCCGCTCAGCGCGGCTTTCTCCGTCGTGCGGCCACCTGCGAGTGTCTCCTATGTGCGCGGCAGCGCTCGCTCCCGCCGCCGCTGCAGGGCACCGAGACGGGCCGCGGCCCACGCGGGGTCACGGCCCGCACAGATCAGTGCACTGACGCTTTATTCACGAGTGCACAGAGGAGGAGGGGCTGGACACAAGATGCGCCGCAAGGAACACCCGGGGGAATGGCTTTCAGAGACCACGAAAGAAGTTAACATAGACCCTGGGCAACTGATTTGATTCGAAATTTTAATACACAGTAGCAACCAGCATGACAGGCCAAACAGGGCTGACGGCCGCGTTCTGACGGCACTCTTGGCGTGTATGGGACAAAGCTCTGACTCCGCCCTTTTCTTGGAGCAGGAGGAAGGAGGGGAGGGTCTGAGGAGGAAGCCGGACACCCACAATCCTCACAGGAACTCTGGTAGCAGCCTCCTTTCCTCCCACAGGGCTGCCCTTAAGCGTCACGACTGAATCAGCAGATCTGAACAGAGTCACAACTATCACCGGTGGGTTTAGTTAGCGAGGAAAGCTAGGGGCGAGGGGACCGGGAGGCCAGCTACGCTCACGGCAGAGGCGGCGCGTGCGGGAGGTCCCAGGGACCCGCACCTGGCCTCGAAGAGCTGCGAGGAGCCAGAGGCTCTCCGCAGGCAGCGCAGCTAGCGAGATGCGCTTCTAAAGCCCAGTGGCAAACTCCAGTGAATCAGGTCCCAGATCGTCTTTAAAGGAACAGACGTTGACAGTAAAGGTTGACACCCTGGAATGCAGGTGTTATGCAATCACTAGTACATTTACAGAACTGCTTGGCTAGCAGCTGCTCCAGAGTGAGAATTAAAAAATGTGTAAGCCAGCTCATGACGACTCATATTATATTAAAATACATTGTTAATCATAAAAATACTTTCTATGTACATGTACACTGTATAAACTCTAGCCGCGTGCTGAGGAGGCCCTGGCCGATCCCGCCCTGCCCGCCAGCGCCAGGCGGGCTCTCCGCGTGGCCACGCAGGCTGGCAGCCGTCCTCCACGACCCTCAGGCGCCCCCCTGCGGCCCGCCTAGCTGGAAAGGTCAGTCTTGCTCCCGCTGTGCGGTACTTTCCTAAATGCTGATCCTGAGCCTAGCAACTCTGGGCATTCGCACAGCCCATTTGCGATCTGGTTACACTTCCAGACGAGGCTGTAGTTCATCGCGTCCGTTATGACGCTGTCTTGCTTGTAGTCAGGATGGTTCGCAACGAACTCCCTCATCCACTTGGCAACGGTCATCAGCTCTCCTAAAAAACATTTTTGACACCATAGAACAGCACATTTTTAAAAACCAGACCCGGCACTCAGTGGCTACCCTAAGCATCTGTCCACAAAGAAAGCAGCCCGACCTGTCTGAGCAGCCACATGGCAGGCTGGGACGATCCACCCTTCGCAGCCCACAGGGAGTGCCACCTGCAGGACAGCAAGGCCACAAGGCGCCCACTGCCCTGGTGGTTAACGTGACCCCATGGGCTGACACAGCCTCTGCGTCCTCCCGCGCGGCAGGAGGGCTCAGACGAGGCTGTCAGGACCGCAGGATGACGGTCGCTGCCCACGAGGGTCGAGAGGCCCAAGGCCAGACAGCGCGAGCACAGCGAGCCACACAGGACTCGCAGCTGGGTGCCGAGCAGCAGTCGGCTCCACGGCTGACGTGAAGTGCGGACGTCACCACTGGCACCACTCCGCTTTCATCAGCACCCAGTGTCCCCGGTTCCTGGCCCTACGGTAAGCTCTGCGAATGTGACCTCTTTAGAGCTAACAGGCTGAGGCACCCACAGGCCGCCTGCCGTACACTGGCTCCAAGGTGGCACAGGCTGCGCCCCGTTAGACAGCTAGCAGGATGCGCAAGGAGAACAAGCAGGCCCCTCAGACGCCCACTGGACGCCGCGTCTCTGGCAGGAAGAAGAAAATGACCTGCTAGGTCACACTGCAACCCTCAAAACTCGCCAGGCCTCTCCAAGTAGAAGACGGGCAGGGACAGTCACGTGCACCACACGGCAGACCATGAAGGAAGAGGAAAGCAAAGAGGCCACCTTACCAGATGCTCTCTTCTTAATTAGCTTCAGGTAGTTCATAATACTGCATCTGGTGTCCACATCCACTTCCATGTTTTCCAGGTAGCAATTCAGGATGGGGATGAGTCCAGGAAAAACCCCCTCCTGCAAGAGGCGAGTGGAGGCGAGTGGACAGGTCGTGAGGCCGCGGGTGGCGCTGGGGCAGGGCGGGGCAGGCCTACCTTCCCGTTGATGATGGTGTCGATGCTCATGAGCGTGTACTCCTCCGTGGCCAGCTCTGGGCAGCCACCGCTGCTGCAGCCACCGCTGGCCACCTTGCCATAGCCATCCACCACCGCGTTGCCACCTGTGGGGAGGGCACAGGCACTGCAGCACTGCTGGCGGCAGCAGAGCCTGACCCTCGAAACCCAAGGGAAAGCGTTACCTTTGGAAATATCTTTCTTGAAATAAAACATTCCCTGCAGAACGGCGTCTCGTTTCTGTGCCACTTTCATGTTTTCATCAACCTAAGAGAAGGAAGAGCCAGGCTAAGGCGAGGCCTGTGTGCTGGAGGCTGAGGGCTGGCACCTGCCTCAGCCCTGGCCCCCTCTCCTTCTGCTGGACATGTGCGCTGCAGGCCGCCCCGAGCCCGATTGGCGTGCGTGCCCCCCTCGGAGTCTCCACGCATGGCCCTCTGCCCTGGCCCTTGCGGCACCTGTGGCGTGGAAAAGGAAGGGGAGTGGCTACATTCTACACCCATTAGGGGTCAGGGGGTACCAGGGGCGGGGCGGGCCCGAGCCCTGCTCTCCGGACCGCAGGGCAGCGCTATCCCTCCTGCCAGGGGCCTCTGGCGGCTTGATCGGGAGAAGCAGGCCTGGGGCTGGCAGGCCCAAGTCCCCAGGACTTGTTGATTTCTTGGTGGCTCTGGCCACTCTCTCGAGCCTGCAAACAGCCTTTTGTGAGTTCTCCACCTACTCCGTAAGAGCCTCGAAGCAGATCCTAACTGTGCAGCAGCTGTGGAGGGGCTGGGTGGACGGGGAGGGCGGCCGGGCGAGCCCTGCTGCTGCCCTCTTAGGACGCACCGGGCTTCCTAACGCTCGGCACTGGCACCGCATCCCAATGAGAGCCTAAAATTCAGGCTACGCAGCTCGGGGTATCTCTCAGGTTTTAACTTCTGGTGGAATTTGACTTACACTCAGTCTGACGAAAATTCATGAAGACTACGAGCTTTAGTTTCTGCTCCCATGACATCTTTCTGAGATGCACGTTTCAGCCAGCCAAGGTGGTGGACACGCACAGCCCAGCACTCGGGAGGGCGAGCGGCGAGGCCAGTCTTGGGGCCAGCCGGACTGGAAGTGGAGCCCTGGTTCAGAAGGCCAGCGCCCACACCCAACCAAAATGAAAGGCATTTGGCAACTGCCTCAGCTTATTTCAAGCTTTTTCTTACAATTAAAAGCGAAGGCTCTGCTCGAGAGGTGGCCAGCCACTGCCTTCCCTGCACAACCTGCCACTCTAATCTTGACTCTGGTTAAAGCGTAATAGAAAAGGTGCTGGAACTTTCCAGCAGCCCGATTTCTAATGCCACCCTGCCTACTCTTGGTGGGGACGTAGCCCACACAATGTCCTCGCTGCCCCGCGCTGACCCGTGCAGCCCTGGGGGGTGCTCAGGCCCGCAGGCCCAGAGAGGACAGCCAGGCGCTGGGCTGAGGGCGCCCCGCCTCCTCCCAGGTGAGGTCTCACAGCCAGGCTGGAGCGTGGAGCCACCCGCCTAGGTTAGGGGGCGAGTGAGCAGCACAAAGGGCGGATGCCTCCCACTCGCGTGTGCCGGGCCTCCTACTCTCCTGGGCGTCCTGACGCGGCCCAGAGTGGCTCTGCTTTTGGGCACAAAGGCCGGGCACCATGCTGCCCACGAGAGGCCTGACCACTCTCCAGCCCACTGAGCAGCTTCTTCTGCCTCCCGGTGCTCACCCCGCCCGCTCTCCTCAGCTCACTCAGTAGCTCCTTGCGGCCAGCGGGGCGCCTCGCACCAGCAGCATGCACCGCAAGGCGACCGAGCTGCCAAGGGGTGGCGTTCACTAGTAGTCTGCCCAAGTTTGTTTCCGTGTTGTTCCTTTCTTCGTGTTCCGTGGGTTTTACACTTCTAGCACTCTCGGCTGCACCCCATGCCTTTGGCGCTACAGTCCTCTGTTCTCTCTGTTCTTCTGGCCAAAGCTTTAGAAGCAAATTCAGTTCTAGACTAAAAAGTTGTATTTCTATACTAGTGATTTCCTTTACAATGTGTGTGTGTGTGTGTGTGTGTGGTACCAGGGACTGAACTCAGGACCTTGTGCTTGCCAGGCAAGCGCTTATTCTACTGAGCTGTCTCCCTGGCCTACTTTTAAACAAGCAGTATTGATATTATCACTCACTGCCAGCAGAGACGCACCCAGCATTCCTTCCTCCCACCCCAGCCCAGGGCATGGGGCAGTGCCCGTGGAGGGCTCTGTCCTGGCTAGCCGCTGGCACCGCTGCCTGGCAGCTGGCACAGCCAGCTCCTGTCAGGTTCTGCTGCAAGGAGAAGGGGCCACCTGGAATGGAGGAAGCCTCACTGGGCCCTGCCGTTGTGTCTTCACCTCGAGCCTCCAATCCCTGGAACCAGGGAGTGCTCCCTCAGGTTTGTTTGTTTGTTTATTATTACTTATTTTTTGGTGGGACCGGGGTCCAAACTCAGGACCTTGCACTTGCCAGACAGGCACTTGTGCCACGGAGCTGTCTCCCCAGCCCCTCCCCTCAGGTTCATACGCTATCCGGCGGACAGGTGCAGCAGGCCAGCTCTGAACTCGAGTGCACCTACTTGGTTTTGCAAGAATCACTGCTACAGTCATCTTACCACTCAGGACTTGGAATTTCTTTCCACCTCTTCTCCTTAGTATTTATTTGTCCATTATTTCTTTTATTACAGTGTCTCATACCTTTGCCATATAGACTTCTAAATTATTAGCCAAACACTGAACTTTCCGATGCAGTTTTTCATAATTTTGATTTCTCTAACATCTTGCGGGGATAAACATGTATTTGGTTTCCCAAGTCACTGTATTTCCTGGTGTGCATAGTGAGTATTAAAAGCTTTTTTTCCCTCACATATGTGGTGGTATAAACTTCCAATCCCAGCACTCAGGAGGCTGAGGCAGGGGATGCTGCTGAGTTTGAGGCCACTGTGGGCTACACAGCAAGCTCAAGACCAACCTGACCGCATAGCGAGATTCTGTCTCAAATACCGAACAATCACAGAGTAAGAAAAGGCGCTTGTGTCTGAGGAGTGCCTGGGTCCACAGGGCTCTCCACGGAGGCCGCCGCCCGGGTGTGCACGCTCCCACTAGGTTTGCTTAGGATGCCTTCTGGGCCTTTGTTTTTCCCACCTCCCTCCTCCAACCCCCCTCGTCAGTGCAGGGACCGATCCCAGAGCCTCTGCACAAAGCTAAGTCCCATGCCCTTCTATGTTGAGGCAAGCTGCTGTCTAGACTGGACCCCAGCTTTGTGATCTTCCTCACTCAGCCCCCAGAGGGCTGCATGACAGGCAGGCCGGAGGACCTGTCTCTGGCAGGAGAAAGCCAGCTCCCTCCCCAGAAGCTGCCCCGTTTGGCCTGGTCTCCCCCCAGCCACACTCTAGTCCAAGGACACATCTTTTGCACGAGGGACCTCTTCTGGCTGTGGCCTTGAACAAGGAGAAGAAACAAGCAGGCCTCTAGAAGCAAGGTCAACGCGGAAAAGGCAGAACCAGGGCGAGGGGAAAGGGCTCTGTCCTCATGGACGACGAACCCCCATACACGCAGGGGCCCCGCATGCCCACCTTGGAGAGCGGGATGAGGAAATCCAGCTTGTACGAGAGGATCACCCTGGTGAGCAGCACCACAAACACCACGTAGGCGGAGTTCTCGAAGTCTGTCAGCTGCACCTGCAGAGCAGAAGCCCGGGGGTGTCAGGGAGCAGCCATGCGGCCTCACTGCCGCAGCCTGGCCCTTGGGGACGGCGCGCCCAGCACTGCCTCCTGCCCATATTCCCGTTCAGAACAGGCACACTGGGCATCCTCCGCTGCCTCATGATAAACGCACCGGCAGAAGGGGATGATCCCGGGGGCTGGGCCAAGCCTCACCTCCATGGGGCGGAACTCCACTCTCCAGCCAATGTCGGAGTTTGGGGGTGGGGGCTTAAATCTCATGGTCTGCCAATTCGTGGACTGGATATTCTGCAATACAAAACAGCAGGATGAAAGCAGCTCTGCCCCGTGTGCGGGGCAGCACCGTGAGGACGCAGCACTGACACAGAAGCCTGCGTGCTTTCAGGCTGCTCGAGTGACATGGGACGGCAAGGCCGCGAGAGCCCAGCTGGAGCAGCTGGAGGCTGCCACGCTGACACAAATGAATGGCTGGGCTCTTCCCGTGCGGTGCCAACTGCGATTTCCACCACTCAGCAAACGAGAGAAAACGCTGAACACAGAAACGTAGAATTGAATAAACTAGGAAGTTACATAAGGGCACCCTAGACTAGTTTTTATTTTTTCTGGCATTTTACTACACTAAGCAACGAGAGGCCTGTGAGACTTCTACTGTCCCCAGTTCCTCCCGGGCACAGAACATCGTCCCTTGCTTCAAGCAGCGAGACTCATGCCAGGGGCCATACCTCGAAGTGGTCGGACTCGTTGGCGTCGTCCAGGTCGATCTTCTCCTTGAACAGCGTCAGGGGGTCTCTGATGAAGAGGTGGGCCACGTGCTGGGCCAGAAGGTGATCGATGCCTGCAAAGACGTGCAGCATGGGCCCCTGCGCGCCTCGGCGCCACTCGCCACGCCCAGCTGAAGCAAGGGCGCCTGGGAGTGCAGGCGTCTGGACTGCAGCGCTCGGCTCGCCCAGGACTGCGTCCTGCGGAGCTGGGGAGTCAGGCTCACTCACCACGGACACAATGCCTGCTGGGCACTGGTGTGGACCTAGACACTGAGCTCCAAAGCAAGTTCCTTTGCTAAAAGTCAAGGAGATCTCACAAGCATTGGGAACTTGAACTTTAGGAACAAGCAGCCTCATAAGAAAAGTTAGAGACTTCACACTAAAAACAGAAACCAGACCAGGAGTCAGAAAAAGGTGAAGAGTGCTTTCGAGAACAACAGGCGCGCAGCCGAGCCCAGGCGCCCTCCCGGGGCTCACCGTTCTGCACCAGCTGCTCATAGACTCCCTTGTCTATGGTCAGGTCGATGTCGTTGTATTTCTCACCACACTTAGACAAGTAGCTGTCTATGGAGTCGTATCGGGACTTACTGATCCGGTACTTGTTGTTCTTCAGTGGCTGCAACACAGAAGGATGAACGAGTGCCACAGAGTGGCCTGGAAGTTAACACCTCAACTAACACATCACAATGTTTTTCTTTTCTTTATGTATTTGGTGCAGGGTCTCACTGTGCAGCTCGGACTCGTAGCGGTCCTCCTGTTTTCAGCCTCCCCAGCACTGGGATTACAGGTGTGCCGCCTGGTCTCGGTGGCCAGCACAGTGCACCCGGGAGTCAGGCCAGTGCAGTCTGTGGTGCTGGGGATCGAGCCCTAGTCTCTGTGCTTGCCTAAGCAGCACTTAGTCCACTGAGCTATCTTGTTGGTCTATAACCATGTTTTTAAAGGACATGTTCTAGACAGCACATTCAATATGTAGCAGATAATTACGCAAGGACCAGAGTGACAGCCAGGCATGCTGGAACACCCCTGTAATCTTAGCACCCTGGGAAGCTGAGGCAGGAGGGTCAGAAGCTTAAACCCAGCCTAGGTAATTTAGTAAGACTGACTCAAAATGAAACAAAGAAATAAAATAAAAGGGGTTGGGGATGTGGCTCAGCCAGAGCCGAACAGCCCAAGCTGAGAACATCGGACTTCTCGGGGGCAACTTTCTTAATGCCCACACCCAGGCTCCCGCTGCGCAGACTCTCACAAGCCTGGAAGGGTGGCCGCCGGTCAAAAACCACTCCGCTGGGGACTGTGGTGGCACTGCCATCCTGTGCAGCACAGCGCGCAAGCTGAACACACAGAGGAGTGGGCAGCCGGGCCCCCCTCATCCAAGCCCCACTCTCCCTGAAGGCCGACTCTGCCCGCCTGGTGCCCCGACACTCAGGGTCTCACAGGAGTGTTCGTGCAGGCTCAGAGCTGTCAGCGCCGACTTGTGAACCAGAAATCGGAGCTGCTATTGTCCAAGAAGCTGAAGCCCAAGGCTTCAACGACTGTTCCTGCCCACGCCGCCATCCCACACGTCCGCCCCAGGCAGCGTCCCTGGCACCTCTGCCGCGCGTGCCCGCCACTTGGGGCGAGCAGCGGGGTAGCCTGCCGCCTACAGCCCGCCGACCATGCCCGCGTCTGTGAGGACGCCCGGGCGAGGAAGTGCCCACCTCCAGCCCTCTCTCTTCCCGAGTCCTGTCGTCCACGGATGCGGAGATCACGCCCCAGCGGCAGTCGATGTCGGACACATAGCCTCGGTAGAAAGGGGCCGCGGCGCTTAACGCCATCTGAAACAAGGCAGGGGGGCCCCGCTCAGAAGCCACTCACTCCCGCTGGGACGAGCATGGTGCGTTTTCGGGTTGAGCGGGGTTGGGTAATGCACGCAGAGTTATGCCACATGTGCCTGGGCCACTTTTGGTTTTGGATTCTTTTTTTTTTTTGAACCGGGGATCAAACTCAGGACCTTGCACTTGCCAGGCAGGCACTTGTGCCCTTGAGCTATCTCCCCGGCCCTGGGCCACTTTTGGGAGATGTGAACTGGAAATATCCCGAAGCTGTGGTTCTGAATGCTCGGCCCATTTCCTCTACAATGTGGAGACAGAGATAAGAGTGACAGAAGCCACAGGTGTCCTCTGTGCAACACATGTGTTCACGAGCAAGGTAAGGGTCCGCAGCTTAGGCTCCCAGCTTGCCAACTCTCAGCTGGCAGCTGTTGATGTTGCTCGTTTCTTTTGTTGTTTTGCTTTTGCTTTTAGGAGACAGGTCCTTGCTACGCGGCTCAGGCTGGCCTTGAGTTCATCGTGATCCTCCTGCTTCAGCTTCGCAAATGCGGGGATTACAGGCATGTGCTCCCATGGCTGGCCTTGCAGAATTAATTTTTTTTTTTGAATTTTTAGGGAAGGGTCTACAAGGTATTCAGGGTCTCACTACTAGATTGGACTCACGATCCGCCTGTCTATAGCCTCCCAAGAGCTGGGATTACAGGTGCACCACCATACCCAGTCTCAACACGCTATCTCATCGCGCCCCCTGGGGAGGGGCAGGAACGGCCGGACTGGGGACTGAACCCCCCGCCCTGCACATAATTCACTTCTGAAAGAAGTCTTAACTGGACTGAAATGCACACTAACAGAAAATTCTGCATGTGATCTTATTTTATCCCGACGGCTACGATGTATTTAAATAAAACGTAATTTCTACTTACAACAATTGGACAGATGGTAGCCAGCTGATCATAAAGGTAACTAGCCTCCGATATGCTGCAGGCTTGGAACGTCACCTATTTTAAGAACGCAAGACGTCAGCGCCAACAGAGACTCCACAGCGCCCTCTCGAGCGCTTACACCCCACAATGAGACGGCTGCTCCCGTGCCGCCTGTGACATGCAAGCCACGCTGAGGCGCTCTCCAGGGGTGAATCGTGCTCCACAACACACAGCCCACTCGTCTCGGCAGCTCTGCCCCAGGTGAGCCCTCTCGCCTCGCTAAGCCACACGGAGCATGGGGGGGCGGCGGTGAGGCACTTCCTCTTCCCCTAGCCCTTCCGCTCCCTGCAGCTTCTGCTCACTTCCAGCTAGCTGACAGCGATCTCAATCTTAGTGCCGTAACACCACACTTGGCAGGCTGAGGCAGCGGGGACGTCAGGAGCATGAGGCCAGCCTACGCTGCGCAGTGGATTCAGGGCCAGGCTGAAGTACATAGCAAAACCCTGTCTCCAACAACAAAAAATGGTAGAGAGGGTTTTGGAGGGGTCTGTACTGTGGGGAGCGCTCAGAAGGGGGCACGACTCCGGGAAAGGACAGGGGCGTGGCGGGGACAGCACACAGTGCGCAGAAGGCGTGACTCAGGCCGTGGCTTGGACCCTGGGAGTGGGAGGCTAGGGAGGAAGAGCTACGACACAGCAGGCTGGGAGCACAGAGGGATGGCACGAGGCCCGGCGCGGCTGCGTCTCCAGGGCTGTCACTGGAGGAGACCTGAGCTGAGAAACGTCTGGGACCTGGGCCCAGAGCCCGGGACAAGAGGAGTCCTCTAAAAATCCAAAAGAAACCAGAGCTGGTCCTGCTGTCCTCCCTGGGAAAGGGTGGGAATGCTGGTGGAAGAAATGGGAACACAACTGTATTCTACCTGGGCATTTGTGCTAACTGCAGTTTTAACGTCCTCTGTTACTGACACTCCGCAGTGAGTGCTATACTTAGTCCTGGTGCCGACAACGTACAGTGGATGCTGCGGACGGCCGCACTGGTGCCGAGTGGTGTGGACCCGGGCCTCCTGAGGAGAGGTGGTCGGCTGGGAACCACGCCAGAGAGGGGCCCACCGAGCTCAGAATTCAGCCCTGACTGCTGTGGCTGCACGGGTCTGGTTCGAGCCCCACAGGGAGAAGCCAGTGAGAACTTCAGGGGGCAGAGGGGCGCTGGCTTGCCGAGGTCATCCATGACCCACTGCAAAGCCACTGCTGACTTCTTGGGGTAAATCAACAGATCAACAGGGCCTGGACTGTCTCCAGACGCTGTCTACAGGGACGGCAGAGACAAACCCATTTATTTAGTTAGTTATTTGGTGGGACCGGGGTTTGAACTCACGATCTTGCACTTGCCAGGCAGGCATTTGTGCCTCAGAGCTATCTCCCTGGCCCTGAGACAAACCCTTTTAAAGGGGACATTTTTTCTTCTTTTTCTTCTTTTCTTGGCTTGGCTTTTTTCTTCACCATTTGTTATGGTTTCTGTGTAGCTGGCCCCTCAAAGCCTCATGCATGTACTGGGGTGCAATTCTAGAGTTTGCGATCAATTCACGATCCAAGGACTGGACTCTGGGTGTGAGTGCTGCGCCCAGCCGGGACGGAGAGCCTGAATGCAACAGGAGGAAGGGAGGGCGGGAGGCTGCGCTCTGCTGCCGCTGCTGCTGCTGCTACTCCTCCCTGTTGCTCTCTGCCGCCACCGTGAACGGCTGCTCTGTGCCCTGTGCCGCTGCCCTGGAGCCGGCCACATATGGCCTGAAACCTCCACTAACTGTGAGCTAAATAAACCTCCTCCCCTTCCTTAATCCTGGCTTGTCCCCGCAATGAGAGAAGAGCAACCGAGACACCGTCTGATCTGGTTTCTGAGTGTCAACGTCCCTTAGTTTCTTCCTGGTTGCTGTTCTGGCCTCCTCCTCTGTCCTGCCTGTCTTCTGCACCAGTTTCCCAGTTTGCATAACCCTTGTTTGTCCTTGTTTGTCCTCCAGCCTCGCTTCTAATCTCTCCTTCTACTTCTGTTTTTTATCCCAATCCCTTTTAAATTTTCTCTGCTGAAGGTAAAACCGTCACGTGGAGGGTTTATTTACCACACCCAAGTTTTTGGTTTGTTTTACGTTTTGTTGCTGGGGACGGAGCTCTGTGGCATAAGCACCTGGCTGGGAGAGCAACACCCTGCGTTTTATCCTCAGTACCAAAACCAAAAAACAAAACAGAAGTTCCATTGTGCATTTTGTTATACAACCACAAATCTACTTCATACGGTTGAAGGTGGCAAATTAATAGTCACCTCAGCTTGTCATTTCCTAGGGTGTGTCTGAAGCTGTTGTCATTGTGATTACGTTAGCCACAGTGACACGATTTTTCTAACCAGCTGTTCTTCTGATACACCAAGACTGAGCTGCCCAAGGGTCAGGGAAAACACTGTGCAACAGAGCCAAAGAGCCAGGGGCTGGGCAAAGGAGGCAACAGCACCTCACCCCCAGCAAACTGAGGAAGTGAAATCTTGCGACAAACTCAAAACCTGCTTCCTACAGCTGGAAGTCATCCTGAGAAGTGGTCATTTCCTAAGGTTTTCAAACTAGCAATAAAGCTACTAACCACAGACTATTTACAAGCACCAACCAAGGAACTAAATTAAAGGAGGAGGAAAAGGAAGAGAAAAAAGAGGAAGTCAAGAAGACACATAAGGTGCAACCCCAGACACTCACTTCACCAAGGGCAAACCCAAAGGGCAACAAGACGGCACAAGCCCAGAGCCGCCCACCTGGCCTCTCGAAGTGGTAACCACAAGGCAGATAAATGAAGCTGTACAAAAAAATCCAACCGAAAATAACTTCTCAGGTAGCTACAGAAATGGTGGTCACGATGAAAAGCCAGCTTAGTGACTCTAGAACAGGTAAGGATTTAAAAGAAGAGGAACTTAGGAAAATGAAACCATAACTGCCCAACATAGGAAACGAATGGAATCCAAAAAACAGACTCAAGCAGATGCCCAGGAGACTGAAAGCATCTGCGGCACAACATACGAACCTCGTGAGGACAGTGTCTAAGAGGCTGGCGGCTGGCCATCGTAAGAGGAAGGATTTCTTAAAAATAGCAAGGGACCACAGAGATCAATCCAGCAACTTCTAGGAGATACAAAGAAGAATAATGCAATACTGAATGTAGTCAACAACAGTGCAAACGACATCAAAACAAAATCCCAAAAAACAACCTGTTCACAGACGTTGAAAGAAAACTTTCCTGACAAGGGAAAAAAATTGACATCCAGCTAAGCAAGGCATGTAGAACTCCAATTAGCTATGATAAAAAAGAAAAAGTACAAAAAGAAAAAAGTACAGCTAGGCTTGTAACAGTCAAGATTCTGGAAATTCAACACAAAAACAGAGTATGAAAACCTGCTGGAGAAAAGCAATCACTTAAACAGAAAGCCCGTCAGGATCTGACTTCCTAGCACAAATGCTCAAAACAACGAGAGCGTGGAGTAAGGCATTTCAAACCCTAAAAGACAACAACTTTCAACTCAGATCGATGTACCCAGCAAAACTATCTTTCAAAACTGATGGAGAAATAAGATACTTCTATGTCAAAGAACACCTGAGGAAATTCATAAACACTGAACCAGCACTGCAAAAGGTTCTGAAGGCCATTCTAGAAAGTGCTAACAAGGACCACAGAAACCCCAACAGAATGAATTCACCAAGCAAGGCAAACAATGGGGGGAAAAGGGAGCCAACAACAGGAAAATACCACGACGAGAATCAGTCAATACACATCAGTTATAACCATGAATGTCAACAGTCTCCATTCACCATCAAATAAAACAGACTGGCAGAATGGATCAAGAAGCAAGATCAAACAATATGATGCATACAAGAAACACATTTAATATAAAAAGAAATCGATAGATTGAAAGTCAAATGATAGAAAACAATACTCGGGGGCTGGGGAGATAGGTCCGTGGCACAAGTGCCTGCCTGGCAAGTGAAAGGTTGTGAGTTTGAACCCTGGTCCCGCAAAAAAAAAAAAAAAAAAAAAAAAAAGATACAGGCACAAAATGTAGCAAATCAAGAAGGTTATATATACATCATGACCAAGTGGGATCCAATGCAGGGATGCAAGAATGCTTCAATATTCACAAAAACAATAAATGTAATATACCATATCAACAGAGTCAAAGACAAAAATAGCATAATCATCCCAATAGACAAATAAAAAGCTTTCGACAAAGTGCCACATTCATTCATGATAAAAACCCTACAGAAAATTGAAATAGTGAGCCTTTATTGTAATCTGACAAAAACCATCTATGGACAAACCAATAGCTAATACTGTATTAAATGATCAATACCTGAAATTTTTCTTCTAAAATCAGGAATAAGGGGCCGGCGAGATGGTTCAGTGGTCTAAAGCGCCTGCTTAGGAGGGCTCAGGCAACTGCGGGGACTGCAGTTCGATCCCCGGCACCACATGCTGTGCCAGTGCCACCACCAGGGCAGGCTGAGCCAGCCACAAAAATGAATAAAGAAACAAACAAACACAACAAACAAACAAATAAATAAAAAAAATAAATAAATAAAATAAAATAAAATAAAATCAGGAATAAGACAAGGATGCGCACCACTACCACCTCTCCTATTCAATATCCCTGGCTCCTCCTGGGTAGGAAGAACCTCTAATAGGGCAAATGGTCATACTTCCAAAATTGTTATACAGATCTAATGCAATTCTGATCAAAATTTCAACAGCACATCTCACAGAATTAGAGAAAAGAATCCTAAAGTTCATTCAGAACCGAAGCAGACCTAGAATAGCAAGTACAATTTCGGGCAACAAAAGGCAGGCAGCATCTCAACCTGACTTGAAATTATACTATGAAGCTATCATGATAGACGCAGCATAGTACTAGCAAAAATAAAACAAAACAAAACAACAAAAACACCAGACCTGAGGATCACTGGAACAGGTCAGAAGATGCCGAAACAACTCCGGACACACTCAGCCACCTTATCTTCGACAAAGGGGCCACAATTCTGGAAGAGAGGCCCTTTAATTAGTTGTACTTAAAATCTGGCTCTCCACATGCCCAAGATTAAAATTAGACCTGTATCTTTCACCATGCACTGAACTAAAATCAAAATGGATCAAAGATCTAAATATTAAAACAAACACTAAGTTTGTTGGAAGACAGCCTAGATACAACTCTTGGAAACCCTGGTACAAGCAAAGACTACAAACAAAGCACAGTCTGTACAGGAACTGTTACAAACAGTCAACAACAGGGATCTCGTTTTATTAAAAAGCTTTTGCACAGTAAGTTAAACTACAAGCAGAGCGAAGAGACAACCCACCGTGCAGAAAATTTTATTTTTGCTAGCTATTCCTCAAAGGTCTCATATGTAGAATATATAAAGAACTCAGAAAAAATCAGATGCTCCAAATTTAAAGGTGCAGGAGCGAGGGAGACAGCTCTGTGGCACAAGTGCCTGCCTGGCAAGTGCAAGGTTGTGAGGTCTTGAGTTCAAAACCTGGTCCCGCAAAATAAAAAAAAAAAAAAATTAAAGGCGCAATCCAAACATGGGCACAGGAAGTACCACACTTCTCAGGTTAAATAAGTAAGAAAGTGTTCACCATCACTGGTCATTCAAGAAATGCAAGTTAAGCCAGGCGTGGTGGCGTATGCCTATAATCCTAGCACTTGGGAGGCTGAGGCAGGAGCATTGGTGTGAATTTGAGATCAGCTTGGGCCACAAAAGTGAGTTCAAGGCCAGCCTGAATGGCATACAGAAACCCTGTCACAAAAAGACAAAAAACAAATAAACAAACAAGTTAAAACAATACTGAAATTCCACTTCACTCCAAACAGAATGGCTGTTATTGTCAACTAAGAGCAACGATGGTTTGGCTACTGCAATAAAGACACCCTTGTCCACAGCTGGTGGGAACGCAGGCTGGCACAACCGCTGTGGCAATCTGCGTAGAGACGCCTCAAAAACTTAGGACAGGGGTTCCATTTGACTCAATTTTTCCCCTCCTCGGTTTCTTGCAGAAAGAACAGAAAGCATCGCACCACAGAGGTGTGAGCACACCCATGTTTACACGGCAGCTTGTAACAGGCAGGTCTCGGAAGCAGTCCAGATGCCTATCAACTGGTGGACAGACGAAGATGCTGCGGGGTTGTCCCAATACAAGGGCGTAGTACTCTGCCACAAAGAAGGATGAGCTTGGGACGTTCTGGGTCAAGGCTGCACGCCGAGACCACGCTCTCAAGGGAAATGAGCCACTCACCCCGCGATACTCCCAGGGTCTGAGGAGTCTAAAGTGCAATCAAGGACTAAAATGTACAGTAGGCTCTGCGAAATACGAAGAAAATGTTCAAACGGGAAGGAGAAGACAAGTGGGAGGGGAAAAAAAGGGAAAAATAAAACCGAGAAGGAAAAAAATCAAAACAAAGCTTTTGTCAGTGGGAAGGAGTCAAAGAGAGGATGGGGAATAGAAAAAAAAGAATCAAGTTATATCGTGCACAGGTACAAATGCTCTATGGTGAAGATGATTGCTGTGTTACCAAAAACGTACCAATACAAACCAGGAAGGAAAGAAAACCCACAGACACCTGCCGTGCCTGGCTGCGTCATTTCAACACTCAGCATGGAAAAACGCAAACTTCGCATCTGATTTGGATTCTACACAGCTTTAAAAACAAGTGGGCCAGAGGCCTTCGAGAAGAGGTGGCCACCTTCTCAGCCGAGACCAGGGCAAAGCAAGGGCACCCTGGCTCTACAGAGTGGGGGGACGATGCCCAGAGGGGCCCACGGGCCAGGCTCCAGGCTCCAGGCTCCAGGCTCCAGGCCCCGGGCCCCGGGGCAGCTTCTGGCCAGCTGAAGCAATGACGGCTGAAGAGCGTCTCCCTGGACAATCCATGGCCGTGCTCTCGCTCTTATTCTTATTCTGAAATTTGTATTTTGGTCAATTCCTCCTATGATATCATGACTTCAATCAAGTTAGGGCTTAACCATTAGAAATAAAAGCAATGAAATAAATGTTATCTTGAAGTCAGGCCTAGGCAGATGGTTAATAAAAACCTTTAACTAAAAGCTAAGAAAACTAAGCCAAAAGAAATGAAAGGCGCTGCTGCCACACGGGTGCTCCTCCCTCTGCGTGTGGGTGGGGGCTGGCACGGCGCAACTGCGGTGCGGATGGGGGCCGAGGCAGCTCAGGGCAGCGCGGCCGCCTCAGGGAAGGGGGCGGAAGGGAGCGGCGCTGCTTCGCTCCGGCTGAGACGCTCCGCATCCACACACAGACGTGAGTCCACGCGTCCCCTCGGACGGACGGCCAGCCCTCAGGGCTCGGCGGCTCGCCTGCAGCCGTGTTTTGCTGAACCACCACTGGGCGGCAGCACAGGGCAGGCAGGGATCAGGCCGACCCCAGCCAAGGGCTCCGCGCCTCTGCAGACTCCAGGACTCTGCAGGCAGCTCCAAACGAGTACAAGTTTTCCTTCTGAGAACGGCACAGCGGTTACAATTCTAGCTCCACTACAGGTGAGTTCTGAGGTGACCACAGGTAATACTCTAAACAGGCTGCACACGAGGGCATGCGCGGCCGGCGGGCGGCGGTACCTGGAGGCAGCAGTTGCCCATCCCGAATCCCATGGCGTCCATGTAAATGTGGTCCGGCTGGGCGGCCCTCGCTGCCTCCGCGTCCCCAGGAAAGGTCTCCACGAAGGGAGCCGGCGTGTTCTTGTCCCTGAATACTGCAGAAGTGACCCGGGAAGCGAAGGTGAGAGTCAGGCTCAAGTCAGGCTCAAGCCCCGCCCCGCCCCGCCCGCACTCACTGGGCACGTTGATGGCGACCTTCTCGCCCCTCCGATGCCGGATGTTCCTGGTCAGGGTGCTGGAACAGACAACCCCATGTCACCGGCGGGGCACGCCAGCTGAGCCACACGCTTCCCGTGGGGGAAGGAAGCCGGCCTCTGGGGACGTGGTAGGGTGGGAGGGCGTGCCGGCCACGCGCCGGGCCCAGGCCCGCCGCCGCCACCCCGTGGGCACCCCGACCCCATCTGCACAGACTCCAGCCCCAGGACTGCACCCTGCCGCAGCCTGCGCGGCCCAGGGCTGCTGACGTGGGGTGGGGTGGGGTGGGCCCGGCCTGCCGCAATGACCGG
Organism: Capromys pilorides; assembly: GCA_004027915.1. Taxonomy (NCBI): domain Eukaryota; kingdom Metazoa; phylum Chordata; class Mammalia; order Rodentia; family Capromyidae; genus Capromys; species Capromys pilorides. Next base: position 24,765 of record PVKN010008380.1, read on the forward strand.
AGACAGATCTTCAAAGCTCGGTATAAAAAAGAATTCTTAGTTGTATCTAAAAATGCTGTACTGCTGGTTTCTGCTGGTCTACTGAAAGGAACAGTTAATGATTAAGTTTTTTTCTTTTCCTTTTTAATTTACTATAACTTTTTAAAACCAATTTTGCATGCTTATGTCTAGTAATCTAAACTAATTTGAAGTCAACATTATGCAATGTAACAACCACTACTGAATCCCTATTATTTTGTTTGGTGAGATTATGTATCATTTCTAATGTTTTTTCCCTGCTATTTTATTCTCTAAAAAATCTGATTACATATTTAAGTAATCCTTTGATTTACCGGGTTAAGTAGAACATGTTATAAAATTCCTGTTTTCTAACCCTTACTAGAAAACGAGCTGCCATCTGTAGGCGTCCACTGCACGTGCGGCAGCCCCTGCTGGGACAACTCCACTCCAGCGCCACCTCCTCCACGACACATTCCCTGCACGAGGCCAGGTCGGCT
>PVKN010008381.1:0-25227 GCA_004027915.1 Capromys pilorides
ATTGAACTCAGAACCCTGTGCTTGCCAGGCAAGCACTCATTCTACTGAGCTATCTCCCCACTCCACCCTTTTTTTTTTAATCTTGTGAACAACTCAAATACAAATTTACCGCCAGATTATAATACACGTCTATGATCCCATCTACTTGAGAGGCTGGGGGAGGATCACAAATTCATGGGCAGCCTGTGGATTTCAGTGAGTTTCTGTTACGTTTTTTAAAAATGAGAGGGAAATGTGGGAATGTAGCTTGCTTAGCACACAGAAGGCGATGGGTTCAGTTCACAATAAGGGCTGCTAGTGTTCATAAACTGGAGCAGAGGGCCGGCGAGATGGTTCAGTGGTCTAAAGCGCCTGCGTAGGAAGGCTCAGGCAACTGCAGGAACTGGGGTTCGATCCCCCGGCACCACATGCTGCGCCAGCGCCACCACCAGGGCAGGCTGAGCCAGCCACAAAATAAATAAATAAAAGAAACAAACAAACACAACAAGCAAATAAATAAATAAATAAATAAATAAATAAATAAATAAATAAAAATTTAAAAAAAAAATAAAATGGAGCAGAATTAAACAAAGTAAGAAATGGTTGAGTGCGAATGTATTAAGGAAAGTTGCTAGGTGTGATACTTCCCTGTCTTCCCTTATACACATGATGCCATGTTTTCTTACAGTTTGGTTTCCTTTGTTAACCACTTTCCTGCTATAATGTTACTTATAGTGAATAATTTTTCCTATCCCAGCCCCTGCCTATTAAGCCCAGGGGCCTCAGCACTTTCTGAGTTTGAAATAAAATCTCACTAAATTAACTGTCCTTAAATTTGCACTCCTACCTCAGCGTCCCAGGTAGCTAGGACTGTAGACACATACCATTGCACCTAGTATAAAACACTTCTTACAAACTACAGAGTTAATTTCACCATTTAATTTAGATTATGCCACTTGGTTCATCTTTTAAATGTTTTCAAATTTGCTGTTCTGAGCAATCAAAACCTAAAACAGTGGTTTTATGAGTAGAGTACACAGTGGCACATACCTGTAACCCCAGCACCCTATAAAGATGAGGCATGGAAATCACAAGTTTGAGATCAGCATAGACAAGTTGGTAAGACCCTGTCTCAAATAAAAGCCCTGGAAATGTAGCTTAGTATGAAGACCCTACATTCTATTCCCAGTCCTGAGGAGCAAGAGGAATGTCACATACCTCAGTGTTTGAATTTCATTCTCATAAAAAAATGAGCACTCTCGGGGCTGGGGAGATAGCTCCGTGGCACAAGTGCCTGCCTGGCAAGTGCAAGGTCGTGAGTTTGAACCTCAGTCCCGCAAAAAAAAAAAAAAAAAAAAAGCACTCTCCTATACTATTTAAGATGGTCTTGTCTCTGAGTGTATGGTGGCACATTTTTCTAAAAGTGGGTAGTGAAATTAACCTTCTATACCTGAGGGCGGTTTGCTTTTCCATCACAGGTAGAGTTGGCTTTGTGGGACACAGCTGGACAGGAAGATTATGATCGCCTGAGGCCTCTCTCCTATCCAGATACTGATGTTATACTGATGTGTTTCTCCATTGACAGCCCTGACAGTTTAGGTGAGTGGCTTTATAGTTTATCACTGTCTACATGATGGACATCTGGTTTTTCAGACATCTTTTGAGCATCAAGCAACTAAAAAGGAGACCTGAACTGTAGAAAAAGGAGTCATCCATAACCAAAGTCCTCAAGGTTTGGTACAGTAGAAGTAGGCTGTTGCTTCCTTTTCAGGCTGTATCTCCTGTGGCTGTTGTAATTGTTTTATCATAGTGTTAGAGATTGAAACCACAGGGTCTGGGGAGATAGCTCCATGGCACAAGTGCCTGCCTGGCAAGTGCAAGGTCATGAGTTCGAACCCTGGTCCCGCCTAAAAATAAAAGAATATTGTATACATAAATTTTTGGGCCAGGCATGATGGTGCATGCCTGTAATCCCAGCACTTGGGAGGCTGAGGCAGGAGGATCAATATGAGTTTGAAACCGGCCTGGGCTACAAAAGTGAGCTCAAGGCCAGCCTGAACTGTATAGCAAAACCCTGTCTCAAAAAAAAAAAGAAACCACATGATGCTAGGTAAGCACTGTACTGCTGAGCTGTACCACTAACCCTATGCCAGTGTTTAAAACATATCTACCTTGCTTGGTGTGGTGGTTTTGCTATAATTCTAGGACTCTGGGAGGCTAAGGCAGGAGTTTTACAAGTTCAAGGCCAGTCTGAATAATTGACCAATTTAGCTAGATTCTCTTAAAATAAAAAAAAGGGTCAAGGTTGTAGCTCAGCGCAAAAACCCTAGATTCAATTCACAGTACTACCAACACTACCAAGAGGCCTGGCCTGTTGGTACTTACTTACTTTATTTTTTATTTTTTTTAAGTTTTTTTTTTTAAATTTTTTATTTATTTATTTGTTTGTTTGTTTGTTTGTTTCTTTCTTTATTTATTCATTTTGTGGCTGGCTCAGCCTGCCCTGGTGGTGGCGCTGGCGCAGCATGTGGTGCCGGGGATCGAACTGCAGTCCCCGCAGTTGCCTGAGCCCTCCTAAGCAGGCGCTTTAGACCACTGAACCATCTCGCTGGCCCCACTTACTTTATTTTTAAATATTTATTTTTGGGGCTGGGGAGATAGCTCAGGGGCACAAGTGCCTGCCTGGCAAGTGCAAAGTCCTGAGTTTGATCCCCGGTTCTGCAAAAAAAAAAAAGGTAGAAGATCAATAAATATTTATTTTCTATGTTTAGGACAGAGTCCACAAGGTCTCACTATATAGATCAGACTCGTAGTGATTCTCCTGTTTTCAGCTTCTCAAGTCCTGGGATTACATGCGCATGCCACCACGCCCAGTCTCAATATCCATCTCAATATGTCCTATGGGCAGGGCCGGCATAGCACTTGGGGATGGAACCCTGGTGGCTGAGCTATCAGGCCAGCCCTTTATTTACTTATTTATTTTTAAAGAAGGAAAGGTTTATTTGGGTGACAGCTTATAGACATTTCAGTCCATAGTCTGCTGGTTCCAAGGCAGCAGCATATAAAGATGGTATGAGTCAGGTGTGGTGGTGTCCACCTGTAATCCCAGCACTCAGGAGGCTGAGACAGGAAGATTGTTGTGTACTCAAGACTGGCCTGAACTACAAACCTAAATCCTGTCTCAAAAAGACAAAAAAAAAAAAAAAAAAACATGGCGCTAGTAATGATACACACTTGTAATCCAAGCACTTGTAAGCTGTGGCAGAAGAGTCACCAAGAGTTTGAGGCCAGTCTGGGACTCCATAGTGTATTGAGGACAGGGTCAGGGAGGGGAGAAAGAAAGACCAAATAAGAATGAAAATCTCTGTGTTGGAGGGAGAGAGGAGGGAAGAAAGAAAAAAGGAAGGAGGGAAGGAAAGACAATAAGAATGAGAACAAAAGCCGGGCGTGGTGGCTTACACCTGTAATCCTAACACTTGGGAGGCTGAGGCAGGAGGATATGTGAGTTCAAGACCAGCCTGGACTACAAAAGTGAGCTCAAGGCCAACCTGAACTGCATAGGGAGACCCTGTCTCAAAAAGAAAAAAAAAGGAAAAAAAGAATGAGAACAAGGACTAAGACTTAGTATGCAGGGCCGGTGAGATGGCTCAGCGGTCTAAAGTGCCTGCTTAGCCAAGCTTGGGCAACCGCAGGGACTGTGGGTTGATCCCTGGCACCACATGCTGTGCCAGCCCCACCCCCAGGGCAGGCTGAGCCGGCATATATATGCCATAATAATAGAATTGGACTGAGAGAAAATGAGAGCTAATTTCAACCTAAAGCTAGGATCAGTTTGTCAGGCCTGAGCAGTTATTGACCACTGCAGATATAAGAAAAAAAGATGACTTGACAGGTGTGGTGTTCCATGTCTGTAATCCCAGCACTGGAGAGGCTGAGGCAGGAAGATCATTGTGAGTTTGAGACCAGACTAGGCTACAAAGTGAGCTCAGAAAGAAAGGGAGGGAGGCAGAGAAAGAGAGGTGTCATCATTTCTTCTGATTATGTCAAATCAAAAATAAATAGTGGGCAGAATACTTTGGGAAATCCTGAAAAGCACACAACCTTTTTTTTTTTTTTTTTTAAAGACAGGGTCTCGCTATGCAGTTCAGGCTGGCCTTGAGCTCATTTTTGTAGCCTAGGCTGGTCTCAAACACACCCATCCTCCTGCCTCAGCCTCCCAAGTGCTGGGATTGCAGGCATGTACCTCCACACCTGGCTTTTTTTTTTTTTTTTTTTTTTTTTTTTTTTTTTTTTTTAAAAGACAAGGACTCACTGCATAGTCTGTGATAACCTTGAACTGTGTAGCCTCAACTTCATGGTGGTCTTCCTGCCTCAGCCTCTCAGGTGCTGGAATTAGACGAATGTACCACCTTAGCCAGTTTGAGCCATTTTATGTGTCAACAATTGAGGCAGCACATATCACATTGCTGTAATAATCACAGCAAGTGAGAGGCTAACACAGGAGGATCGCAAGTTTGAGACCATTTATTTATCTATCTATTTATTTATCTGTTTATCTATTTATCTATCTGTCTATTATTTAATTATGGTCGGCTCAACCTGCCCTGGGGGTGGGGCTGGCGCAGCATGTGGTGCTGGGGAATCGAACTGTGGTCCCTGTGGTTGCCTAAGCAGGAGCTTTAGACTGATGAGCCATCTTGCTGGCCCCAAGACCATTTTAGACTGCATTTGAGATCCTGAGAAAAGAAAAAAAAGAAAAGCACATAGGGTGAAATTCATTCTCTGGGCACATGAGCAAGGTAGAAAAAGAAATATGCATCTGATCCATTTACTTGGGCCCTGAGTACAGAAGAAGTCACATTCTTGGTGCAATGAGAGTGTATTCATGGGAAGAAAGATTTTGCATTTTTGTTGTTTTTGAAACTAATGGGTTTCCATTAACTGTCCAAAATTGTTCGTTATGTTCTGATTTTTGACCCCCCCCCCCCCCAGTACTAAATATTGAACCCAGGACTTTTGCACTGAGCTGTATCATCTTCAGGCTTTTTTTATTCAAACAAGGTCTTAGTAAATTGCCCAGCTGGGCTTAAACTTTGTGATCTTCTCCCTCAGTCTCCCACAGTGCTAAGATTCTAGCTGGGTACCACCATGCCTGGGTAATGGCCAACATAATTCTTTTATTTTTATTTTTTAGTATTTTAGGGAAGAATCTACAGGGTGTTCAGGGTCTCACTACTAGATCAGACTCAAAGTATTGCTCCGCCTGTTTACAGCCTCCAAGAGCCGTGATTACAGGCTTGTGCCACCACACCCAGCTTCAGTTGTCAGTCCCAGTGCACCCTGGGGTGGGGCTGGCACAACAGGCCCAGGGTTTGAATCCCTGGTTTCTATGCCTGCTTGCAGGCGCTTTAATCCACTGAGCTATTGGGCTGGCCTCTGTCCAACATACTTTTTTTTGGCGGGACTAGGATTGAACTCAGGCCTTTGCGCTTGCCAGGTAAGCACTTATTCAACTGAGCTATCTCCCCAGCCCCATTGACTAAGTCTTTTTAAAATTTTTAAAGATGGAATTAATAATTTCTCTATATTGTGTGCGTTTTTCTTCCTGCAGAAAACATCCCAGAAAAATGGACTCCAGAAGTGAAGCATTTCTGTCCCAATGTACCCATTATCCTGGTTGGGAATAAGAAAGATCTTCGGAACGATGAGCACACAAGACGGGAGTTAGCCAAGATGAAGCAGGTTTGGCCTGGGACAAGCCTCTGTATTCCATCCTTTCTTGGTTTTGAACCAGGTTCTCACTGTGTAGTCCAGGCTGGCATTGAACTTCCTGTGCACCCCAAGCCCAGGCTGGCCTGGAACCCATAGCACTCTTCTTGGCTCAGCGTCTTGAGTGCTGGGATCAGAAACGTATGCCATCACATCAGCCTTTCTGTAACATTCTTGAATTTGGTTGCCTCATGACCATTCTTACTCCACATTCACATAGAGAAACCTCATTGTGGGCTCCTCTGGCAGCACATGCCTATAATCCCAACACTCAAGAAGTTGAGGCCAGTTTGAACTACACAGCAAGACACTCCTGTCTCAAACAACCACCCACCCCGTGTGTCTCTGTTTGGGTGTGTCGTTGTTAGATTTTTTATTATTCTGGGCAGATGAACTCTGGACTGTGCACGTAATATGCTAGGCAAGTGCTCTATCACTGATCTATGTCAACAAACTTGGAATGTCTCTGATAAAAGTAAAGTGAACCCTCAGGGACCACCAGCCTAAGAAGGAACCGTCCTCGTTAGTACCTCAGAGCTTCAGTGAGCTTTTGATTTCTTTCTCTACTTACTACCTGGATCCTTGTGACACCAAAGATAAATCAATAACTATTGAATAATCAAAAAACCCTAAAGGCAGAAAGTTCTAATGCCTTTACCTGTAAAGTGCTGGTTGAGATGTGGGCTCTTGGCCTCTCAAGAACCTGTGGCCTGGTGTCAGGGGATGTAGCACTTGGCCCAACATGTTGGAGGCCCTGAGTCCATCCTTAACACCACAGAAACAAAAAATGTTGGCTGTGGTGCCACACACCTGTGTTCCCAGCACTCATGAGGCTGAGGAAGGAGGGTTACTGTGAGTTCAAGGCTTTTCTCAAAAGAAAGTCTCACTAGTTTCTCTGCTTCAAGGCAGGCCCTAATTCCACCCCGTGGCATTTAGTTCTCTGTAAACTAGAGAAATACCTAAAGCTTGCCCTGGATTCCTTCTTTAATCTTCCAATGCTATTCTTAAATTTATTTATTTATTTATTTGTTTGCTTGTTGTGTTTGTTTGTTTCTTTATTTATTCATTTTGTGGCTGGCTCAGCCTGCCCTCGTGGTGGCGCTGGCGCAGCATGTGGTGCCGGGGATCGAACTGCAGTCCCCGCAGTTGCCTGAGCCCTCCTAAGCAGGCGCTTTAGACCACTGAACCATCTCGCCGGCCCCCTTCCAATGCTATTCTAACCTCTTTTTTCTCTACTTCCCAGAAAAGAGCATGTTTACTGGAGATTATTTGGGAGGGGTAGTTATTGGATGTTATGATCCCTCTCCAAGTCTTTTCGTTGAATGTAAATAATCTGTACCTGGGCTGGGGAAATAGCTCAGTGATGTGTCAGGCCAGCAAATACAAGATCCTGGGTTCAACCCCTGGTAGCCAGCCAGGCGTGGTGGTGCACGCCTATAATCCCAGCACTTGGGTGGCTGAGGCAAGAGGATCAGTGTGAGTTCAAGACCAGCCTGGGCTACAAAAGTAAGCTCAAGGCCAGCCTGAACTGCATAGCGAGACCCTGTCTCAAAAAGAAAATAAAAGGGGTTGGCGGAGGGGGAGATAGCCCAGCAGTCTAAAGTGCGTGCTCAGGCAAGCTTAGGCAACTGCAGGGACCACAATTCAATCCCTGGCACCACATTCTGTGCTGGCCCCACCACCAGGTCAGGCTAAGCCAAACATAACGTAACATAACATTACAGTTTTAAAAAATTAAATACTCTGTACCTACTTTGTGTATGTATATAAGTAATACTGTTAGCTACAAGCGCTCTTTTCTCTTTGCTAGGAGCCAGTAAAACCTGAAGAAGGCAGAGATATGGCAAACAGGATTGGCGCCTTTGGTTACATGGAGTGTTCAGCGAAGACCAAAGATGGAGTGAGAGAGGTTTTTGAAATGGCCACGAGAGCTGCTCTGCAAGCCAGGCGTGGGAAGAAAAAATCTGGGTGCCTTGTCTTGTGAAACCTTGCTGCAAGCACAGCCCTCACGCGGTTAATTTTGAAGTGCTGTTTATTAATCTTAGTGTATGATTACTGGCCTTTTTCATTTATCTATAATTTACCTAAGATTACAAATCAGAAGTCATCGTGCTACCAGTATTTAGAAGCCAGCAAAGATTATTAATAATGATGTCCAACCCATCTGACCTGCCAGGATCCTTCCAACACTGCTCTAACAGCCCTTTCTGCACTCCACCTGACACACCAGGCGCTAATTCAAAGAATTTCTTAACTTCTTGCTTCTTTCTAGAAAGAGACAGTTGGTAACTGTTGTGAATTAGGCTGTAACTACTTTATAACTAACATGTCCTGCCTCTAATCTGTCAGTTGCAGGGAATTCTGATGAGTCCCCATTTCAGAGTCTTACTCCTCATGGAGTTAATGGTGTAGCTCTGAGGTGGGCAGGGAGTTTTTTTAGAAACATGCTCAGCCAGAAGCCCCAAGTCCATGCAGCTGTGGCAGAGTTACAGTTCTGTGGTTTCATGTTAGTTACCTTATAGTTAACTGTGTAATTAGTGCCACTTAATGTATGTTACCAAAAATAAATATATCTACCCCAGACTAGATACAGTATTTTTTGTATAATTGGATTTCCTAATACTGATACTTGTCATTACCACAAAGAATGTATTGGGTTTTGTTTTGTTTTGTTTTTTTAACAAGAAAATGTATTTGGAAATAAAGTCAGATGGAAAATTCATTTTTTAAAATTCCCATTTTTTCACTTTGTCTGATACAAGAAGGCCATTGTCCCTTTTTGGCCCCACATATCCTAGTGCCTTTCTCCAGAACTGGGTTAGTAACTAGGAGTTTTGTTTGAAGATGGTATAGCCTTTCTCACCTGGGCTGCAGGGCCTGGCTCTAATTCACAGCGCTCTTTTCTCCTCACCTACTGAGGTGCCTCCTCGAGAAGCCATCAGTTCTCAGGGATGGTACTCGGTTTTTCTCTTCTCTCCAGCTGACTAAACTTTTTTTCTGTACCAGTTAATTTTTTCCAACTAATAGAATAAAGGCAGTTTTCTAAACTTCTGTATCCCGTGTTTGATTTTTTTCCAGGGCAGAGGGCAGGAGGGTAGAAGGACTTGGCCCTGTTGGCAGTATTCACCAGGTGCAAAGTACCACTTGTGCCACACATCACCCATCGTTAGCTTGGCTCCTCCCCAGGAGGTGACCATTCTGTGTCACAGTCAAGTGAGAGGACTGAGCAGGAAACCCCTAGGGAGGAGACCTGAGGAGAGCAAACTAGGCTCAGTGTCCTCAGCCCTGTTAAGCTGTTCAGTCCACTTAGGCCAGAGTGCCTGTGTAAGGGCAGTATGGCACTACGGGCGGAAAGGAAGACCAGAAACCTGGACGTGAGGCTTGGAAAATGCTTGTTTTGGAGCCCACCTTCCTCCCAAGTTGCCTTTTCTGTTGTCTTTTGATACAGGCTCTCACTGTGTAGTGGGGCAGACTTGAGCTGGTCGTCATCCTTTTGCCACAGCCTCTACAGGCATGTGCCAGTGTGCCCAGCAATGTACCCTTAAAGCCATGGGAGAGCCGGTGTGGTGGGGCACATTCTTGATCGCAGCACCAGTTCAGGAGGACCAGTGCGGAGTTCCTGGACTATATACTGAGACCATGTCACAAAATAACGTCCTTGTAAGCCCAGCCCTGATGCGGCTGAGGCAGGATTGCCTCAGATGAGGCCAGTCTGGGTTTGAGCCCAGCCTGAAAGGAAAAAAAAAAAATTGCCAGTTGTGGCTTTTCCTTGCCAGATTTGTTGAGCACCATTGTCACAAATCAAAACCCTGTGTACTTGGCAACAGTGAGTTGGCGGTACATGTTGGGAGGGTGACATGGCATAGGATAGGGGTTGTTTATGAAGAACTTGCATCTGCTTGCCCAGCAGCCCCTCCACGGTTCTATCCCACACCCTGGTTAAGGAACCTTTGGGAACAATAGTGAAGTAGGAAGCGGCTCAGCCTGTAGACCAGACCAGACCTGCTCAAGCTGCGGACCGGCTGCCAGAGTGGGACTGCCGCAAGCCGAGCCGCACCCTCCCAGCTGCCCAGCCGGGGGAGAGGCTGCGCCCTCCCACCCACCGGGGCTGTGGCCGGATGAGGCGGTGCCCTCGGAGGGGAGGAGCTGAGCGCCCGGAAAAGTGGAGGAGCCGCGTGGCCTTTCAGTTAAAAGGCGGCTGCCGCTGTCCGCTCTTGACTGGGCTTCACAGCGCTGCGCAGTTTGCGCCATGTGCGCTTCTCGGTTGGCGGCGGCTGCTCAGGCCACGGTGTACTCCTTCTCCGCGCGCCCGCTGGCGGGTGGGGAGCCGCTAAGTCTCGGCTCCCTGCGGGGCAAGGTACTGCTCATTGAAAATGTGGCGTCTCTCTGAGGCACCACGGTCCGGGACTTCACCCAGATGAACGATCTGCAGGCGCGCCTCGGGCCTAGGGGCCTGATGGTGCTCGGCTTCCCGTGCAACCAGTTCGGACACCAGGTGCGGCGTGCGGGAAGCTCGGGAGGAGCGGGGTGGCGGCGGGGGCCAGGGCGCCGAGCGCAGGCCGCTGGCGCTTAGTGCTTTCAACCCTGGCCCGCCCTGGGCGGTGCGAGGAGGGCGCCATTCTGGTGACTCCTGGGAAAGTTACATTTTGTGATTAGAAGCCGCCCCTCCTTGCTGCCTCTGATCCTAGCAACGCTTCTCGTAGGAGAACGCCAAGAACGAAGAGATTCTACATTTGCTCAAATACGTCCGGCCCGGTGGTGGGTTCGAGCCCAACTTCACGCTCTTCGAGAAGTGCGAGGTGAACGGTGCGAAGGCACATCCCCTCTTCACCTTCCTTCGAGAGGCCCTCCCGGCTCCCAGCGACGACCCCACTGCGCTCATGACCGACCCCAAGTTTATCATCTGGTCCCCGGTGTCCCGCAACGACGTGGCCTGGAACTTTGAGAAGTTCCTGGTGGGCCCCGACGGCGTGCCGTTGCGCAGGTACAGTCGCCGCTTTCCCACCATCGACATTGAGCCTGACATCGAAGCCCTGCTGTCCCAGGTGCCCGGCCCGGCATAGGGCGCCCCTCCTGTCCTGTCCCCACAGTTGCCAGCTGCTCCTCTGGGGTTTCATCCATGAAGATGTTTCCTCTCAACCTTCATAGAGGAACATCTGATTCCCAGGAAATTCCCTGAGGTGGGCACTGGCCCTGTCCACCCTGCCTCTGCTCCTCCCAGACCAAAGTAATTTCCCTCTTAAGGGCTGGGGAGATAGCTCAGTAGAACAAGCAACTGCCTGACAAGTGCAGGGTCCTGAGTTCAATCCCCAGTACTGCAAAATAATCTACTTCTAATAAAGTGCTGTGTGTTACACAATTGTGTGTGTGTGTTTCTGTGGCAGTGGCTATCTGGGACACCTTTCCTACAGCCTCCTTGCCCTACAGGTGGGAACCTCTTCCCCAAATATGGACTTTCTGTCTATCGTGTGGCCACCTAGTTGGAATAATGACCCTCTCCTTTATCAGGAGTTGGACACTGCAAGACCTTCACGAAATATTCACAAACTAGATTTCTTCCAGATTTTAGGCTTACATAACCCTATTTTACCCTATTTTACTTATCCGGTATTATAAGTTTGCATTCCTTTGTTCCCTTTCCGTATTGCTACTCAATGTTTTTATCTGCTCTGAAAAAGTTCTTGCCAGTTGCTGCCACTCGTGTTCAGAGTATAATCAGCGTACATTTTAACCGGCCTTTCTGACTAGTACCCAGCACTCCTAAGATAAAGGCATACTGGCTGGGGAGATAGCACAGTGGAATAAGCCCTTGCCTGACAAGCAAGTGCAACGTCCTAAGTTTGATCCCTGGTACCCACCAAAAAAAAAAGATAAAGGCATATCTTAGTAACCACCTGCTGCCACCCAAGTCCTTCCCTCCATCTGTTGGATCCTTCTACCAGTAATCTCAAGACACAACTAAAACCAGTCCCTATCATAGATAGGACACCTCCCTCCTTAGCACCAGGATATAGTTTATGCTTGGAAAAGCAAGATCCAGAGATAGCTGAATAACGTCAGTATGGGCCACAAGTTCTAGGTCCCTGTAATTCTACCCAAAATTGGTGGCTCAAGACTTGAGTATATATATATATACATATATATATACATATATATGTATATATATATACATATATATATATTTTTTTTTCTTTTTTCTTTTTTTTTAAACTTTGTTATGGCCAATTCACCTTGCCCTGGGGGTGGGGCTGGTGCAGCATGTGGTACTGGGGATGGAACCGTGGTCTCTGTGGTTGCCTAAGCTTGCCTAAGCAAGCACTTTAGACCGCTGAGCCATCTCGCTGGCCCATAAAAAATAAAGTTAGGGCAGGCCAGATAGCAGAGTAAAGCGCCTGCTTGGGGTGATCTGTGCTCACCCTGCTTTATTGTGAATCAGAGACTGAGGTTTAATCCCCAGCATGCCCATGCCAGCCCGACCCCCAGGGAGCACTGAGTCAGCTATTGAGACTGGGAATGGTGGTATATCTGTAATCTCAGCTCTTGGAAGGCTGAACACAGATGGAACAGTACGAGTCTGATCTACGTAGCGAGGCCCTGTAGACCCTGTACTAAATACAATAGTAAATAAATAATAAAATTGAAAAGGACTGGAGATATAGAGCAATGGTAGAACACAAGTTTAGCATGCAAGAGGCTTTGGATTCACTCCCCAGCACTGCAAAAAAGAGAGAGGCCAAAGCAAGCTGAACATGGTGGCCTATACCTGTAATCGTAGCACTCTGGGTGGTTGAGGCAAGAGGATCACTGAGTTTGAGACAAAGTGAGCTCAAGGCCATCCTGAACTGCATAGCGAGAAGCTGTCTCAAAAAGACCTAAAAAAAAAAAAAGGCCAGGAATAGAGCTCAGCAGCATAGCACCTGCCTGGCAAGCACAAGGCTCTGAGCTCAATTCCTGATACAAAAAAAAAAGGTGGAAAAAAAAAAGCTAGAAGCTCTTTTCGACTAAGTGGACAGACTCAAGTGCTGCTCAACCAGAGCAACACTGGGAGAAGGGCAGCTCGAAGAAGGCCAGATAGCCACAGGTATGGAAGGTACCAGAACCTGTCCTAGAAGCTGAATCACACTATCAAGGAATTAGCTGGTGCTTGCAAAAACATCTGTATCAGAGTACACCTCCAAAGCACTGGGTTGCACTGGGTTGGAAGGTTGCAATCCAGGGATCTCCTTAGGGACCTTCCAGCTGAACCACTCCAGCTCTCTCCTTCCTGTGCAGGATTAGCCCAAACAGAACCCAGGAGTGGACTTTCCAAAATGACTGTACCACTTCCCCTAGGCTGTCTGCTGACTCACCCATCCTCACCCACTTCTTTCCTCATAGTTTATGTCTTTGGCTGCCAAGGAAGTGAACTTCAGCTCCCAGAATAGCTGATCCCAGATAGGGAATATTCCCCTCAAAGTTGCCAGCCTTCTTTAACTTAATCTCTTTCTTTACCCTCTATCCTTCAATAACACTCAAGACAGTTAATAAAACTCCAGCATTTCCCAAGAAACTGAACATCTGCCTTCTCTCTCTCTCTCTCTCTCTCTCTCTTTCAGCTTATAACTAACTGTTCCTAGCTCTGATCTGTGCTCACCCTGCTTTATTGTGAATCAGCAATTCCAAAGAATCTGTGAAGTTGGGCATGGTGGTATTGCCTGTAATCCTGGCACTGAGAAAGCTGAAACAGAGGATCAAGTTTCCAAGGCCAGCCTGGGGTATATGCACAGCTAGACCCTGTCTCAAAACAAAAGACAACAATCAAAGGGATAAATAAATGGTTAACATTAGCCTATTGAGAATCTGGCCCTGGTAGGTCACAGGCTGTCTTTGCTCTGGGAGCAGCAGCATTTAGGCCACAGACTTTCTGAGAGGGGAGGAGCCAACTGTTACTCAATTAGGTTCAGAAATTTATAGTTAGTTGGTCTAGCAGAAATGCTATTTTTTGTTTTTAAAACATTAAGTCTGATGTAGTTAGGTCAGATTGCTTACACAATTAGTTCTTGATCAAATGACTCCTTCTTTACTCTGTTCTCAGTGCACTTCCTCAAATATTTTTTTTTTTCAAGACAGAGTCTTGCTACGTAGTTCAGGCTGGACTTGAACTCATTAGTCTAGGTTGGCCTCAAATTTGTAGGAATCCTCCTGCTCTAGCCTTCAGAGTTCTGGGATTACTAGGATGTGCCACCATACTCGATTTCTTATAATTTTTTTGTCTTTTTTTTTTTTTTCAGACAGGATGTCACTATGCAGCTCAGGCTGGCCTTGAGCTCACTTTTTGTAGCCCAGGCTGGTCTCGAACTCGCACTGATCCTCCTGCCTCAGCCTCCCAAGTGCTGGGATTACAGGCGTGTGCCACCACGCCTGGCTAATTGAGCTTATTTTTTAGCCCAGACTGAGTTTGAACTCACAATGATACACCTGTCTTAGCCTCCTGAGTGCTGGGATTACAGGCCTGCGTCACCATGTCCAGCATCATGCCAATTTCTCTTTCTTTCTTTCTTTCTTTCTTTCTTTCTTTCTTTCTTTCTTTCTGGGAAGGGTCTACAGGGTATTCAGGGTCTCACTACTAGATCAGACTTGTAGTGATCTGCCTGTTTATAGCCTCCCAAGAGCTGGGATTACAGGCATGCACTACCACACCCAGTCTCAACTGCCATCTCAGCACAGGGAGGTGGAGGGGTGGGGAGGTGGGTGCAGCACAGCAGGCCCAGGGATCGAACCCCTGGTTCCTGTGACTGCTTGCAGATACTTTAATCTGCTGAGCTATTTGGCCTGCCCTCCATGCCCAATTTCAAACAACACTTAAAACAAATTTATTTTCAAAGGCAAATGCTTTGTTCTAAGCATTCCTGGACTGATCAGTTTAATAACTCTTTTAAATTTTAACTTCTGGATAATCCTGAGATGAAACTACTGGTTAAAGATTTCCTCACAAACTAGGTGTGTTGATGCACTCCTGTAATCACAGCACTCAGGAAGCTGTGGCGAGGAAGATCAACCTGAGATTGTGACCAATGAGATCTAGTCTTAATAAAAAGAAATTAAAAAGATTTCTTCAGGAGAATGCAGCATTGAGTTGCAAAGAACAAGCCTTAGGGCTGGGCTGTAATTCAGTGATATGGCTCATGCCTGAGGTCCTGCGTTCCATTATGATCACTGAAAAAGAAAAAAGAATTTTTTTTTTAATAAAAGAAAGGAAAGAGCAGGCTATGGTCTCTGTTATATTACTCTGAATCTTCTGTTTTTATTATTACAGTCACTGAATATGCTGGAAGAGCTTTTTTTTTTTTTTTATGGCCAGCTCAGCCTGCCCTGGGGATGGGGCTGGCACAGCATGTGGGGCCAGGGATCGAACCATGGTCCCTGCGTTTGCCTAAGCTTTCCTAAGCAGGTGCTTTAGACCGCTGAACCATCTTGCTGGCCCTGGAAGAGCATGTTTTCTCATGCTTGGGCCAGCACTACAACCCCCAACTAGGTGGCCAACCAAATGATGTCTAACTCACTTTAGGCACTGATGCATTGGGAGTGAGAGAAATCCTTAAGTGAGGCGTTGTTGAACGTGGTGGTTTACACCTATAATCCAGGCCCTTGGGAGGCAGAGGCAGGCAGATCACGGTTTGAGGCCAGCCTGGACTCCACAGAAAGCTTAAGTACAGCCTGAACTCTTATGGAAGTGATATAGAACCTCTGAATGATATAAAGGAAATATAACTCCCAACTTGCTAGATGTCTAATTTGTCCAGTTTGTGTTTCCCAAAATTGAAGAACGAGGGGCTGGAAATACAGATCAGCAGCACAGCATCTGCCTGGCAAGCAAAAAGTCCTGAGTTCAATTCCCAGTTAAAAAAAATTGAAGAATGAATTCTGAGAAACATTGAAGGTTAAGAGTAGGATATATAGCTGGGCAGTGGTGCACACCTGTAATCCCAGCACTTTTGGGAGGCTGAGGCAGGAGGATCAATGTGAACTCGAGACCAGCCTGGGATACAAAAGTGAGCTCAAGGCCAGCCTGAACTGCATAGCGAGACCCTGTGTCAAAAAGACCAAAAAAAAAAAAAAAAAAAAAGAGTAGGATATATTGGGTTGAGAAGAGAGCTCAGCGGTCTAAGTACCTACTTGGCAAGCACAAGATCTGGGTTTGAGCCCCCAGTACCACATGCCATGCCACCCCTGGCACTCCTGGTGCACCTACCAGCCCAAAACTGGACATGGTGGTACACACCTATAATCCCAGGGTTTGGGACACTGAGACAGGAGGATCACTATGAGTCTGAGCTGAATAGCAAGATCCTGTACAAAAAAAAGTAGGAAATATTGCCAGGCATGGCAGTTTGCCTGAATT
Organism: Capromys pilorides; assembly: GCA_004027915.1. NCBI lineage: Eukaryota > Metazoa > Chordata > Mammalia > Rodentia > Capromyidae > Capromys > Capromys pilorides. The sequence goes on from PVKN010008381.1 coordinate 16,130, forward strand.
CCCAGTACTCAGGAGGCTGAGACAGGAGAATTACCACAAGTCTGACGCCAGCTTTGTCTACATAGTGAGTTCAGTGGCAGCCTGACCCTATTTAAAACAGCAAGGCCCTGTTTTAAAAAAAAATAATAGAAAGATTTATTAAAAGACAGCTCCTACCTAAGAGAGACAAGAGGGGACCCAGAAAGTGGATTGCTAAAGAGCTAGCTTCTCAAAGGAAGTTTTATAGAGCAAGATCATAAAATGGGGACAAGGTAAGAGAAAACGGCCAGAGATTGTGGCACGCTCTTGTAATCACAGCACATGGGGAGGCTGAGGCAGGAGGATTAGTGTGAGTTTGAGACCAGCCTGGGATACAAAAGTGAACTCAAGGCCAGCCCAAACTGCACAGTGAGACCCTGTCTCAAAAATACAAAACAAAACAAAACAACAACAAAAAAAACTATATAGTAAGACCTTGCTTTAGAAAAAAAAAAAAAAATCCATCAGATCGAGAGGCTGAAACAGAAGAATCACCTCCAGGGACGGTGAGATAGTTCAGTGGACTAAGTGCCTGCTTAGTAGTGCTGATCATCAGCACTACACGCTGAGTGACCCCTGCCCCTGGGTGCGTTGAGCCGACCACCGAATCTGGACGTGGTGGCGTACACCTGTAATCCCAGCACTGCGGAGGCTGAAACAGGAGGATCACTAAGAATCTGAGCTGTATAGTGAGACTCTGTACCAAATACATTAAAAAAAAAAAGAAGAAGAATCCTCTCCACTTTGAAGCCAGGTCTACATACTGAATTCAAAGACAAGAGCCGGCTAAATAGCTCAGAAGATTGAAGTGCCTGCAAGCAGGCGCAAAGACTGGGAGTTCCACCTGCTCCCAGGGCTTGCTGAGATGGCAATTGAGACTGGGCATGGTGGCTTGTGCCTGTAATCCCAACTCTTGGGAGGCTGTCAGCAGGGATATCACTACAAGTCTGATTTTAGCAGTGAACACCCTGTAAACCTTTCCCTAAAATACAAAAAAAAAAAAAGAATTTAAGGACAGCCTGGAAAACATTGTGAGATCTTGTATCAACAACTCCCCCACCAACAAAAAAATAAAATAAAATAAAATAAAAAGGGCCGAGGATATAAACTCAGAGCACTTGGCTAGTACACAAAAGCCCTGGTTCAATCCTTAACATTGCATGCACACAAAAAGACCAGGACAGAAGATCATCAAGCGGGCCCACTTGATCAAGCAGGACGACTAGAGCCTGAGTAGTACCCAGGCCACAACGCCTGCTCCAGTGGAACCTACAGTTTTAGAGATCATGTGGCTTTCAGGGCTGTGAGGGGAGGGTTCTGAATCTCTCTGCAGTGGAAACACCCATGTATGACTCAAATGTGTGTAAGTGTGAACACATATGCTCATGTATGTGTGTAAACCTATAAGCCAGGCTCCCTGAGCAATCTTTGCAGACCTCTTGATACACCCACAAAGCCAGATTGTTTCCTATACTAGCTGCTCAAATTCCTTCCCAGCAGCATTTACAGCACAACTGTGTTCTTTTTTTTTTTTTGTGGGACCAGGGTTCAAACTCACAACCTTGCACTTGCCAGGCAGGCACTTGTGCCATGGAGCTATCTCCCCATCCCCACTGTGTTTCTTTTTGTAAAAAAAAATTTATTTATGTATGTATGTATGTATGTTCTGACTGCTCAGCCTGCCCTGGGGGTGGGGCTGGCACAGCATGTGGTGCTGGGGATCGAACCTCAGTCCCTGAGGTTACCTAAGCAGGTGTTTTAGACCACTGAGCTATCTCACCGGTCCTCTCTGTGTTCTTGTAGCACCTTTGTCATGCAACTCACCATTATAGGCTGGGAAGTTACATAGAAATTAATATATGGAGAGCTCTAAAGAAAGCAGTGAAAATAGATTTTATCAGAATTGTGGCTGGACATGCATCTGAAGGCAAGATCTCAAGATAAAGTCACCATGGCCAGACTTACATAGTTCCCTAAGGACTATGCAGAATTTGAAATTAAACTGTAATTGGTACTACTCAGTCCATTAGGTCTAGATAAGCATCAAACACTAGGCCTGAACACTTGGCCAAACTATTTCTGTTTTAGGGGCTGGGGAGATATCTCACAGGCATAAGAGCCTGCCTGGCAAGCATGAGGTCCTGAGTTTGATCCCTGGTACCTTACAGAAAAAGTTCCTATTTCAGAAGTCACAGGTAAGTCAACATTAATGATATCAGCCATGTACCCTTGCTACATGCCCTGCTTCCTTAACGGGGTCATTACTAGTTAAGTGGCTATACATGGAATCTTACACATTGGTTCAAGTTGTATTGCACTCATATTATGACTTTGTTGCATAAATTATCCCTTACAAAGACCCTTGGTGGCTGGATGTGGTGGCACATTCCTATAATTCTAGCACTCTGAAGGCTGAGACAGGAGGATCTTGTGACTTTGAGACCAGCCAGGGCTACCAAGCGAGCTGAAAGCTAGCCTGAACTGCATAGCGAGACCATTTCAAAAAGACACAGACACACACACACACACACACACACACACACAAAGATAGGAATTAATAAGGAAGTTATCCTGTCTAAAGACAAAAAATTCCAAAAAGACCCTTAGTGGCACTTGAGACCCCTCTTATCTTTCAAAAGCTATCTCTTAATAAAATATTCCTACTTTAACCTCTTTCACCCTCTGGAGTTCACTCTTCATTTTTTTTTGTCTTTTTGAGTCAGGGTCTCACTATGCATTTCAAGCTGGCCTTGAGCTCACTACTGTAGCCAGGCTGGACTCAAACTTGCACTGATCCTCCTGCCTCAGCCTCCCAAGTGCTGGGATTACAGGCATGTGCCACCACACCCAGCACATTTATTTATTTCGCAACCAGGTCTTATTAGTTCAAGGAGGCCTTGCACTATGAAACCTAGGCTGGCCTTGAATTTGTGTTGATCCTCATGCTTTAGACTCCTAAATGCTAAGATTATAGATACACATCATCACACTCAACTTTTTATTTTATTCAGTTTTGTTTTTTTGAGACAGTCACACTATGTAATTCAAGCTCGTCTTGAACTTGCTATGTAGCCCAGGCTGGCCTCAAATGGTGATCCTTCTGCTTCAACTTCCCAAGTGCTAGGATTATAGGCATTTGACACCACATCCAATTGGTCTTTTAAAAATTTATACTTGGGGGCCAGCGAGATGGTTCAGTGGTCTAAAGCGCCTGCTTGGGAAAGCTCAGGCAACTGCAGGGACTGCAGTTCGATCCCCGGCACCACATGCTGCGCCAGCGCCACCACCAGGGCAGGCTGAGCCAGCCACAAAAAAATAAATAAGAAGAAACAAACAAACACAACAAGCAAACAAATAAATAAATAAATAAAAATTAAAAAAAAAAAATTTATACTTGGGGTTTTTCACATTGGAGAAGTTACACAATACTTAAGCATGTGTGTTTGCTTTGTTTCACTTAACATTATGAACTCCAGGTACATCCATTTTTCTACAAAAGACTCAACTATATCTTATGGCAGAGTAGTACTCCAGTATGTATAAATACTTTTTTGGAACAGGGATACTGAACTCCAGACCTTGCACTTACCAGGCAGGTACTTATGCTACTGAGCTATCTCTGTGGCCCAATACATTTCATTTATCCAGCATATTAATTTCTTTTTTTTTTTGGTGGGACCAGGGTTCAAACTCATGACCTTGTGCTTGCCAGGCTCCAGCATATTAATTTCAATTAGCCAAAACCCAATAGTAAAAAAATAAAAGCTCAAACGATCTACTATAACTTTGTGACCAGCTCATCTGCTTTTTTTCCCTATATTATTACTATTATTATTATTATTATTATTATCACCATTATTTGTCTTTGAGACAGGGTCTCACTATGTAGTTCAGGCAAGCCTTGAGCTCACTTTGTAGACCAGGGTGGTCTTGAACTTGTAGTGATTCATCAGCCTCAGCCTCCAGAATGCTGGGATTCCACCACGACCCGCTAGGGCAGTGTTCCAGGAACAAATCCAGCTGCCTGTGCACTTGGTGTAAATACATTTGTCTGCCCCCTCTCAACCACCGGCTCTGGTCCCCTCACCACCAGGCCCTGTGCCGGGTGGGCCAACTGTATCTCAGGTCCAACTACACTGGGTCTGGATCTTTGGGGATTACCATAGTAGCCAGACCGAATCAGGGAGACCCCCAACCCAAGCGTCGCTCCCCTGATATCTCTGTAAAGCTCGGGGCAGACACCCCATTTGATTTCACGTTTAGGCAGCAAAGGACTTGCCTAAGGCCTCCAGATGGAAGCGCCAAGACAGGACTGAGATGGAGTACAACAAGCTGTAGGACCTCAAAGTCCTGAGATCGCGGACGCTAGGTGAGCCTCAGAGTTCTTCGCTCGCGGGTGCCAGCCTAACTGCCCGCAGGCTGCGCGGAGACCTCATAGCGCAGTCTGCAGGCAGCAGTGGCTGCGCCCCAACTTCCACTGCTCCCCCAGGCTGAAGGTTAGGCTGGGCGCTGGCTGGGAGGCGGTGGCGCGTGAGGACAGAGACCGCAGAGGCCGGGAACGAGACGGCCGCAGAGGTTAGAAGCCGACGAGGCCCAGGCTCGGGCCAGTAGGGCGCGCGCACGGCGCCGCATGCGTGCGTGCGTGCGTGCGTACGTGTGTGGGCGCGGCTCCTTGCACGCCGTGCGCGGAGCGGATGTCCGGGCCGACGGGTCCCGGGTGGCGGACGAGATGGCGGAAGGCCGGGGCTGCAGTGAGCGACCGGATGTGGAGACCCAGAAGTCGGAGCTCGGTGCCTTACTAGGGACCACGCTTCAACGAGGGGCGCAGTGGTGAGCTCTTACCCGCTCTGCGCCTCTCAAGAGGCTGGAGCCGTGGTTCCGGCCCCCAAGCCAGGCCCCCTTTTCTTGGTTGGGGTAGGGGCTGGGCTGGAGCGGTGTCTGTGACCCTGATAAAGTAGCCTGACATCTGCCCCTCATGGAAGAGGACACCTAAGGAACCTGCCGACTGCTCTGTGACACTGGTGCGGCCGGAGCCCATTTGGAGCCCCGGGGCTCGGCCGACCTGCGGGGAAGGGATTGTAGGATGTGGAAAACAGGAGTGCTTAACGCGACCCTGAGAAGAGGACTCGCTTCACCAGAGAGAACACCCCGTCTGACCTCGGGCGAGGCTGGCCAGACCCCCTCCGTTCCGTAATATTAAAACCAGGGTAGCAATTTGTGGTTTACCACCTTCAGTGGGTTGAGATGAAGGTCAAAAGTAGATACTTTATTAACTTGTAAACTGCCTAGCAGACTCAAGTCAGAAACAGTGAATTGTGAGAACCCCAGGTTGTTTTTGTAGGAAATGTCAAATGTAATTGTGGCAGCAGTGTGTAAAAGTTGAAAAGAAGGGTAGCCTAGATCCTGGAACAGGATACAAATTTAAAAGTTCAACTTGAGAATAGCAAATGAGGTCTTCTAATAACTTTTATTTTTTATTTTTTTTTTTGCGGAGCCGGGCACTGAACTCAGGTTCTTGCGCTTGCCAGGCAAGTGCTTATGCTACTGAGCTGTCTCCCCAGTCCCAGAGGCCTTCTTATAGATGTAATGGAAAAGATAGTACTCTCCTGTAGTGGAGAGGTTTCTGGGTGGTGGTGTTACTGTGTGGGAGTAGGAATCTGGGGCTAGGGTTTGCATTCAGTATGGTTGAATGGGGTTGGGGAAATAGCTCAGTAGAATAAGTGCTTGCCTGGCAAGTTCAAGGACCTGAGTTCAGTCCCTGGTCCCGCAAAAAGAAAAAAAGATTGAGCATCACTGACTCGGAACCATTCACAGAAGTTTAAGCAGAAAGGAGAAACATTAGATTAGAAGTAGCAGTAGTGGATTCAATACATATATGTGTGTATATACACACACACACACACACACACATATATATATATATATGTTTTTTCTTGGGGTGGATAAGGTGTCACTATGCAGTTCAAGCTGGCCTTGAGTTTACTTTGTACCCCAGGTTGTGACACCCCCGCCCCCCTAAATATGAAGGCCAGCCAAATAGCTCAGCAGATTAAAGTGCAGGGGTTCAATCCTTGGGCCCATCACGTGGGCCCTGCCATTGGGGGCTTGCTGAGATGGCAGTTGAGACTGGGCTTGGTGGCGCATGCCTGTATTCTCCTAGCTCTTGGGAGTCTGTAAACAGTTGGATCACTGTGAGTCCGATCTAGTAGTGAACACCCTGTAGACCCTTCCCTAAAATACCAAAAAAAAAAAAAAAAAAAAAAGGTCAAATTTGCTTCAAACTTTCTGTCGGCCTGCCTCAGCTGGGATTACAAACAGGAATTAAAGGAATTTGTCACTAGACTTCAGTGGAACATTCTCTTTTTTTATTTTTTTATTTTTTATTTTATTTATTTATTTGTTTGCTTGTTGTGTTTGTTTTTGTTTCTTTATTTATTTATTTTGTGGCTGGCTCAGCCTGCCCTGGTGGTGGGGCTGGTGCAGCATGTGGTGCCGGGGATTGAACCGCAGTCCCTGCAGTCGCCTGAGCTTTCCTAAGCAGGCGCTTTAGACCACTGAACCATCTCGCCGGCCCGGAACATTCTCTTTAAGCACTTTTTTTTTTTTTTTTTGACAGAGTTTCTCTGCATTTCAGGTTGCCCTGGAATTTACTTTGTAGCCCATGCTGGCCTTGAACTTGTGGTACTTCTCCTCCATCAGCCTCCCAAGTGCTGGAATTTAAGGCGTGCATTACCATGCCCTGATAAATAAGCATTTTGAAACTGAGTGATTGTTTCCTTCCTTTTATTTATTTGGCACTTTTTTTCTTCTTTTTGTGGTGTTTGGGATTGAATGTAGACATTGAGTGTAAAGACATTGAAATTGTCTGTCTGTCTGTATATATGTATGTATTTGGTTGTTGCAGGGTCTTACTACCCAGCTCAGATTTGTGGTGATCCTCCTGCTTTCAGCCTTCCCAGCACTGAGATTGCAGGTGTGGGCCACTATGCCTACACTCTGGCCAGCTCAGCCCACCTTGGGGGCAGGGTTGACACTGCATGTGGCGCTGGGATTGGACCTCCTCGGTCCCTATCCCTGAACTTGCCTAATCTTGTCTAAGCAAGCGCTTTAGTCGGCTGAGCTATCTCACTGCCTGTGTTTGGTTTGTTTTTTTGAGATAGTCTTGCTATGCAGTTCAAGCTGGCCTTGAATTCACTATGTAGCACAGACTTGCCTCAAACTAGAAGCAATCCTGCCACAGCCTCAGTGTTAGGTAGGATTATAGGTGTGTACTACCATGTCTGGCTCAATATTTATTTAGTCTTGTAGCAGTCTTACTGACAGGACGAATGCTTTAGGCCAAGCCACTTGTGCTATGGTATGGTGCTGACCCTTGGTTGGGAATGTGTTTAATGATAGAGGTTGCATATTCTCGAGGTCAAAAAATCATTTATTAGATGAAGGTGGTGTGGCATGTAGTTCAGTGGTAGAGGACTTGCCTACCATAAGCCAGAGGTCTCAAGTTCCAATTCCCACCACTGAAACATAAACAGAAAAAAAAAAAAAAAAAAAAAAAAACAGGTTAAAGGGGAGCTCCAGAAACTTGTGACATAATCTTTTTTGCTATAGTAAATTGTCTCTCTCTAGGTATCTTATTGACAGCCGATGGTTCAAGCAATGGAAGAAGTACGTGGGCTTTGACAGCTGGGATATGTATAATGTGGGAGAACATAACCTATTTCCTGGACCAATAGACAACTCTGGACTCTTTTCAGGTGTAGTATACATCTAGCTAAATGATAACCTGGGGAATGGCCTGAGTTGCTTTTTTTTCTCCGCTTGAAACATGATCTGGCACTGGCAGTATAGGATGATGGCCTAGAATTCAGTAATCCTGACTCATTCTCCTAAACTGGAATTATAGGGGAATGCCCCACCCAGCTGGGGTTTTATTTATCTGTGACATGGACACTGTGAATCTGCCTTTACTGATGCAGGAGGTAGAAACAAGTGTCCTTGACTTGGGTGTATAATAGTAGTCTTTAGAAATTTTTAAGAAGTTGGGCCAGGCGTAGTGGCGCACGCCTGTAATCCCAGCACTTGGGAGGCTGAGGCAGTAGGATTGATGTGAGTTCAAGACCAGCCTGGGCTACAAAAGTTAGCTCAAGGCCAGCCTGAACTTCATGGTGAGACCCTGTCTCAAAAAGACAAAAAAAAAAAAAAAGGCTGAGAGTTTTGTCACAGCAGTGGTGCTTGTCTGGCATGTAGCAAACCCTAGTTTGATCCCTGGACTGCGAAAAACAGATAAATAATAATAAAAAAATATAAATAGTGCTATAAATGAGAGGCCTGGGGTAGCTCAGTAGTAGGGTGCTTCTGTATCCTATAAGAGGCCCTTGAGTTTGATACCCAGAGCCAAAACAACAGCAATAACAGAAAACCAGTTTGGTATTGAAGTTAAGTTTATTAAGAGTCACAGGACTGGAAAAAAAAATAAAAACAAACAAATCAGAAGAGAAGGGGGGGCCGGCGAGATGGTTCAGTGGTCTAAAGCGCCTGCTTAGGAAAGCTCAGGCAACTGCAGGGACTGCAGTTCGATCCCCGGCACCACATGCTGCGCCAGCCCCACCACCAGGGCAGGCTGAGCCAGCCACAAAAAAATAAATAAGAAACAAACACAACAAGCAAATAAATAAATAAAATTAAAAAAAAAAAAAAAAAAGGGGGAGGCTGGGGCAATAGCTCTGTGGCACAAGTGCTTGCCTGGCAAGTGCAAGGTTGTGAGTTCAAACCCTTTAAAAAAAAAACGAGTCACAGGACTGACTGGGAATATAGCTCAGTGGAACAGTACCTGCCTGGCAGCTGCAAGGTCCTGAGTTTGAGTCCTAACACACTCCACCCTTTTAAAAAAACAGTCATTTGATATTCTTTACTTTTGTTCATGTTAAGGAATGAACCCAGACCCTAGTACTCATATTAACATGCCTTAGCCTTAGCCTTAGCTTTAAAGGTACACTCCAAGCCTCATTTACTTGCTTTCATGGTAAGTTGTTTTTTAGGAGGCATGTAACTTACATTAACTTTTTTTTTTTTTTTTTTTT